>CM066043.1:30105120-30152620 GCA_033557465.1 Ichthyophis bannanicus | reverse complement strand
CTTTGTGTAGAAAATGTGTTTTGACGAAATGACTTGACGACCTGACAAAAAAAATGAGAGAGAGGAAAAGATCGGGTGAAGGCTTTGTGTAGAAAATGTGTTTTGACGAAATGACTTGACGACCTGACAAAAAAAATGAGAGAGGAAAAGATCGGGTGAAGGCTTTGTGTAGAAAATGTGTTTTGACGAAATGACTTGACGACCTGACAAAAAAATGAGAGGGAGGAAAAGATCGGGTGAAGGCTTTGTGTAGAAAATGTGTTTTGACGAAATGACTTGACGACCTGACAAAAAAAATGAGAGAGAGGAAAAGATCGGGTGAAGGCTTTGTGTAGAAAATGTGTTTTGACGAAATGACTTGACGACCTGACAAAAAAAATGAGAGGAAAAGATCGGGTGAAGGCTTTGTGTAGAAAATGTGTTTTGACGAAATGACTTGACGACCTGACAAAAAAAATGAGAGGGAGGAAAAGATCGGGTGAAGGCTTTGTGTAGAAAATGTGTTTTGACGAAATGACTTGACGACCTGACAAAAAAAATGAGAGGGAGGAAAAGATCGGGTGAAGGCTTTGTGTAGAAAATGTGTTTTGACGAAATGACTTGACGACCTGACAAAAAAAATGAGAGGGAGGAAAAGATCGGATGAAGGCTTTGTGTAGAAAATGTGTTTTGACGAAATGACTTGACGACCTGACAAAAAAAATGAGAGGGAGGAAAAGATCGGATGAAGGCTTTGTGTAGAAAATGTGTTTTGACGAAATGACTTGACGACCTGACAAAAAAAATGAGAGGGAGGAAAAGATCGGATGAAGGCTTTGTGTAGAAAATGTGTTTTGACGAAATGACTTGACGACCTGACAAAAAAAATGAGAGGGAGGAAAAGATCGGATGAAGGCTTTGTGTAGAAAATGTGTTTTGACGAAATGACTTGACGACCTGACAAAAAAAATGAGAGGGAGGAAAAGATCGGATGAAGGCTTTGTGTAGAAAATGTGTTTTGACGAAATGACTTGACGACCTGACAAAAAAAATGAGAGGGAGGAAAAGATCGGATGAAGGCTTTGTGTAGAAAATGTGTTTTGACGAAATGACTTGACGACCTGACAAAAAAATGAGAGGGAGGAAAAGATCGGATGAAGGCTTTGTGTAGAAAATGTGTTTTGACGAAATGACTTGACGACCGGACAAAGTGTGAGAGGAAAACATCGGATGAAGGCTCCGTGAGCAACGGTGTGTGTGTGTTTTAGACAGAGAAGGAGACGAAGGGCTTTGTGAACAATTATTTATTTATTTATATTTCTTATATACCGCGCTATTATAATCAGTGCGGTTTACGGTAGGAACAAATATACTACAATGTAACGGCACATTGAGTTTACATAGAACAGGATATTCATAATTGGGAGGAACTAGGGAAACTATATACAGTTTATGTACATGTTACAGTCTTGGAGGTATGTAAGGGGTTTGTAGCAATGCAAGTACACATGTGTCAGTATGAGGATAGGGGAAAGCTGGTTAACCATTATCAGTGGGGGGATGTTCAGTGGATGGGGTTAGGTGGGAGGGGTCTTAGGGGTGGGTGTGTGCTTTTTGGGCTGGGAGGTCGGATAGTGCTATATGAACAGGTGGTGTTTTAAGGCCTTTCAGAACACCACTAGGTTTTTGGATGGCTGGGAGTTCCGCAGGGAGGGCATTCCATGCAGACGGTGCACAGATAGAGAATGCTCTGTTGGCTGTCGACTTTGTACACTCTGTTATAAACTTGGATTGTGTTCATCCGCGTAGTTCTTCTTGTTCTTTTGACTGCGGATGGGGTGTAGCGGACTGATCCTTGAGGGCTTTGAAGGTAAGTATCAGAGTTTTTGTAGGTGATTCTGGCGGGGAGTGGCAACCAGTGTAGGTTGGTATATGATCTGACTTTGATGCGCCAACTAGAACCCTCGCGGCTGTGTTCGTGGTAAGTCTGAGTGGGTTTAAGGTTGACTGTGTAGGATGGTATTCGCAAAATCAAGATGTGGGATGATTAGAGCTCGGAATATTGATCCGTAGTCAGAGAAGTCGAGTAATGGTGTCTTAGCGTTCGGATTGCTTTCGTGGTATTTGTAACATTTATTTTATTTTATTTAGTGTACACTTATATCCCGCTGCTTCCAGCGATCAGCAGCGGTGTTCTATACAGAAATAGTGTGGCTGTATGGGCCATTAATTTACAATGCACAGGATGATTAGTGGGGAGGTACAGTTCACAGCAAACAGGCTAGTTTACAATACACAAGATGATTAGCGGGGAGGTACATTTCGCAGCAGAGGGGTGAGTATTTACAAAATAGTAGGTGTATATTTACACAGTGGTGGGACTCGCGGTGGCTAGGTCAGTGAAGATATTTCTCATATTTTTTTTGTGTGTGTTGAAGATCCCAAGAATTGCGCTCAGGGTGCTTATGTAGTGTTGAAGTGTCACTGGAATAGATAGGTCTCGAGTTGTTTTCTGAAGACCAGTAAATCATCGCTCGCTCTCAGGTCGCATGGCAGCCTGTTCCAAAGTATAGGTGCTATAAACGAGAATGCTCGGTTGCTGGTATTGACATCACATCGCTCGGGACCAGTAGGGTGTTGATACTCGGGGATCGTCTGCTCCTGTTATTTGTCTGGGCTGAGATAAGTGTAAGAGGGTGCGATGTTATGGAGGCGCTTGAATGTAGTAACTAGGATTTTATATTGTATTCGGGCATTGATTGGGAGCCAACGTAGATCTATTAATACAGGTGTGATGTGGGCCTTCAGTCTTGTTCCCGTTATAATTCTAGCTGCCACATTATCGAGGGTCTTTTTAGGCAGTCCCTGAAGTATGGCGTTGCAGTAGTCCAGGTGCGGAATGATGAGGACTTGCGCTGCGGTCCTGAAGTCAGAGTGATCTAAGATGGAACGGAGGAGCGGTTGAAGAACTCTTAACTTATTGAAAATGACCCGATTGGTAATTCTAAGATGCTTCTCCATCTTTAGGTTGCAGTCCAGCGTTATGCCAAGATATTTAATTTCGCTTTTTGTGGTGTATACGTTGCCGTTCATGGTTATTGTAAGCGGTGGACTGAAGTCCTTTTTCTTGGATATGCACATTACTTCAGTTTTTTTTTGTGATTTGTGGACATATTATTGCGTTGCAATCAGGTTTGTAGTTCGTCCAGACATTTCTCGAGCTGGCTGAGGTTCGGGTGATCTGCATCTAATTGGGTATATAGCATAATGTCATCAGCATAGATGTGGTAACTGATTTCATCGCTCTGGAATATTTCACATGCTGGTCTCAGATATAGGAGTGAAGATAGGGCTGAGCCTTGAGGAATGCCTTGGGTTTGTGGGAATGGTGATGCTGTCTGATCGTTGAAGTGAACTTGCTGCATTCGGTTGGTTATGTACGAGAAGAACCATTTCAGAGGGATACCTCTGATTCCCAATGCAGCCAGCCTTCTCAAGAGTGTGGGATGATGCACTGTATGCACTGGGTTGACATATCGAGGCGTTGGTCGAGGGTAATTCCTAGGTGTCGAATTGTGTGCATGATAACGAAATGACGTGACGACTGAACAATGTGCGAGAGAGAGAAGGCTCCGTGAACAATGTGTGCGTGTGTGAAAGAGAGAGAGATGGCATTACCACCGCATGACAAAAGCACTGGGACATTATTCTCACTCACAAGTGTACATGCTCCCGAGAGCGTATTATAAGGATAAACATTGTAGACTTAAGTGTAAAGAAAATGTTGTTATTTGATTAATCAAGAAATACGTTCACGGCTTATACGGTATATGTCTTGTCTTTGCTTAGGTGTATATATATAACGTTTTCATCTCTCTCTCTTTGTTAATAACGTGCATGAGAGTGAGATGAGAGAGAAAGATCGGATGAAGGCTGTGTGTGAGAGAGAGATAAAGGATTTGTGTATCATGCGTGTGAGAACGAATATATATATATGTGTGTGTGTGTTTATAAAACACGCTGTGACATTGAAGCGTTACCCACATACTCGCTCATAAGAATAAACATCGTAGACTTGAGTGGTAAAAAAAAGGTTTTTTTATTCCATCAACAAAGAAACACATTCATCTCTTTCTTTTCCAACTCTATTCGTGTTCATTCTAGGTGCCACGGCTTTAAGCGATCATTGTCCGTTAGTGCCGCGGCACACGCTATACAAAACGCAGAAAATAAATCATCACGAGTGTATGACCCGTTTTTTCTTTTCTTTCCTCCGGTAACAACAACGGGTATGTTGCGCGATTCATCCAAGGTAACACGCTGCATTTCCTCGCATAGGGTTTGCAATCCTGCAATGCCGGCCGCAAAATTTGGTTCAGACGGCTCGATGTTTAACATCACGCTTCCGTAGCGCTTAAAGAACTCGCCGCGTTCCCTATCGTTTAAGACTCCAAAGCCACGCTCGGTCGTTGGGTTCTGCAACACGTCTAAAGGATTCAAGTTACACATATTTCTATTGTTGTTAAGCGTTATCTGCGCATCGATATCAGCGTCTCTGTTTTTAAACGCTTCTATGAGACTGTCACCGAACGATAAACACCATTCGAGACACCCCACATAATCCTGCTGAATACCGGCGCTGATGCGCGTTACGTTTGCTACTTTGTTTGAGGCCGTCGTTACGTAGCCGCCCTTGTTGTCCTCTCCACAGTAGACGCTTACAGATTTGTTGAGCATAAAATTACAGGCGTCACGAACGTTCTTAATCATAATATCTACGTCGGTGTGAAAGGTATTTCGTTCCGGGATAAAAACGACGGGACGCGCTTGAAACGCACGCGGAAACAGAAACTTAATCGCCGCCACGTGTTTTACGACTAATTGGGTGTGCACCAACGGCAAGGCCTGTGTCATACCATCCACCCGCATTTCATCCACGCCGAGGATCTGCCAAAAAAAACCAGGAAACAAAAATAAATATGACGTGCAGGATTCATCAAGTGCTCGTCGACCGCCTCGGCCACACATTGATACATCACTTACGCGATTCAACGCAACCTATATTTTTACAAAAGGCGTGTCTGATCGGGTTTTATCACTACTTCACGCTCTTTCACAATATGCAGTTTCAGCACAACATGTCGCTGTACAATAACCTGCATCGTCAGACCTTGCTTCGTACACTGGCGTTGGCAAAAGTCACATTGGATAAAAACGAATGTATCCTGGCGTGCAGATCTCTGCTGTGGAACGTGCCGCAGCACGCCAGCCTTGTGGCCCTTACGCCCGCAGAAAAAGGGTGGACAGAGTCGTGCCATATGGCGTGTTTAACTGCGGCACTCTACACACGCCAGGCTCTGGACTGTCTGCGCCTCGCAGAAATAGCTTCCCACCCGCTGGTGCCTTACTACTATCAGCTCTACACCATCACGGCCGACGCCGCGACGCCGGACGAGACCTTGGCGTCGTGCTGTCACGCCGGCTCTCAGCTATTCAAGGTGTGCCGTCTACTGGGCGGCGATCCTTTGGCTCTCGGCGACATACACCAGCATCCGTATCACACTCTGTATCAGATAAGCAGCATTCTCTGCTTGGCGGACACGTTCAATCTGGACAAGGCTATGCTGACCGCCAAGACGCATCGCCGTCACACACTGCCAGACATACGCAATTTGTTTTGTAAATCGTACGTCACACATACCACTAATTTAGGTCCCGGCGTCGAGTGTTCTAAATTGGCCATCACGCAGCATCCTACCGACGACATGGTACCGGAGGAGAAGGTCGGATCGAGACCTATGTAAAAAGCAACGATACGTTCATCCGATACATCGACGGCGATGTTTTGCAGAAAGCGTCTGCACGCGTGACTGGGGAAGAGACCGACTCCGTTGGCCGACGAGGAGCCCGCCGCCGCGTGTCCGGCGTCGACCACGCATCCCGTCAACTCCGAATCAAAAGCCGTCGGATTAACAAGGTTGATTAACTCTTTAAGCGTATCGTCGACGGTCATATGGTCAGGACAGTACACGTCCAGACAGGGACATGTTATCGACGACGCAGACGCGGCGTGGTGTTTGCATTTAAAGCGATGAACCACCGTGTGAATTTTAGACTGTCCCGTGACAGGATCCACCAGCTCGTGTAAGCGGGAAATCCAAGCAGACGAATCCACGGGCGAAGACACGTGTATCTGCTTGGTGCCGTCGATGGCCATCAGGGGAATCAACGATAGGAGCGCCGGGAGGCATATAAACGCCGCTTCGTCCACCACCACCAGGTCGGGGTTCTGTCCGCGAGCCGTCTGCAAGAGAGAGACGGCATTATTATTCTCAATTAGCACGCCGACGTCGCCCCCGAGGACCACCCCCGCGCGCCGCGCACTATGAACCGATCGCGCTGATACAGCAGCGCACATTTTGCGACTAAGCGCAGACAGACCCCCGACCGCTCCTGGCTGACCCGTCATGTTTACCTTACACATACATCGTTCATCGACCCCACTTTACTGCGTTTCTGGATGTTACCCGCAGCAAGTTCACACGGCCCATGATTATGCCCGTACGTGGAGCGAGAAGAGTGGCACGACAAGCACAACAAGGCTTTTTTTTACTGTTTCTGAGACTACGCAGCAATTGCAAGACGCGTCAAGCCTGTCCACACCGGCAGGCAAACGTTAGTGACATTGGTCGCGTTGTGGCTGAAATACCCGCTCAACGCAACTTTATGCCGGATCCCGTGTTACGTCTTCGGCTGAGTAAGCTTTACTATTTAAAAGTGCAAGTGTTTGCCGTAAACCCACATACATGTCGATATTTGCGCCGAAGTACCGATATATGTATAAGAAGAAACGTGTGTACTTTAAAAAAAATAAATAAAAATTTCGGACACAAACGAGTAAATGCTGCTACCTGCGTAGGATGCATCGTTTTATTGCTGGCTGTATATAGCAAAATTTACAATCTCACGACAATTAAGCTGTTATTTGTTAAAAATAATCAAAATACATGGTTATATCGCACAAATAAGCATAGTTATCTAGAACGGCTATACGCAAGTGTTTATGCTTTTCAAAGAAAGCTATCAGTTTATTGTGAATCCGAGTGAAGAAAGAGATATCTACGTCCTTGTGTTTACGATAAAAGATCGAGTTTAAAATATAGGGCTCGTAGTTTTTAAAAGACGCGTAACAAAACAGACTGACGAAAAAACTAAGGCACACTAAAGATTGAAGTTCATCGTCGGCCAAACAAGAACGAAGAAGAAGCGCCAGAGGCGGTTGACAGCTGTGAAAAAACAGAATATGTATGATGCGCTCGATCATCGATTTAGCGAGAGTGCGTATAGTCGTATCGGTGGCAGGATACACGTTGCTGGTCCACGTGTCACGCACGGTAGCGATACTCGTGTGTATATCTTTACAAGTAGCTTGTTTTATCATCGACGATGCGTTGCTGTGCGCCGCATCGCGCCATGTACGTCTTCGGTAATGTCTCTTCTTGTTTAATTTATAAATTCTGTTTTGCTGAAACACGCTATAGCCCTTGTTGAAATCATCGTCAGCCAGCGTATTGTAAAAGGCTACGGCTAACGGGACCATGCGCGCGATAAAGCGTCTGATGATAGCGTGTCTTAGCTGCAGCCTGGTCTGCTTGACCGTATCTCTCACGGGATCACCCTTGCCGTTATTACGTGCAGAGAGAATGCGGGCCATTACCGTTTCGTCTTCAACACTGACAAATTGTATCTGGCGGCGGCGGCGGTGGTGGCGGCGGCAGGGCAAGGCGACACTATTGCCCATCATCGCGAGTGCGCTCTCGACGGCCGCACATGAAGTTGGACTGCACACGTGCATCGTTTTGTGGCGCAGGCAGATGTGGTAGATATTATTGAAACATCGCCAGTGGCATCGCTCAATCACACAGTCGGCCACCCATATGGGATTATCAACCGGCATGGTGCAGGACCAAACGCGGCGCGCGATACTATTTTGATCGGTTAACTTTTTATTGCTTCTGTATTCTAGAATGACTTTGTCGGCGTCCTCCTCGTCGTTGCGCATCGTTTCCAAATTATTAACGCTATGCTGCTGCGGCATTACCGCTACGTTTTACACAAACAGGTGTCTCGTCGTCGACAAATGGTGGCGTGCCCCTAACGTATTGGTGTCGCCGGAATACCTACAGGTCGGTCGACTGTACACGGTCTATGTTTCGTTTGACGACGGCGTGAGTGTATCGCTATCGCCAAAGGCGCGTGTGTGCGCGCACTGGTGCCCAGGCGAAGTCGTCTACCCTGTTGTCTACTCCGGCTTCTCCAGAATATGTCAATTCGCTTCGGCCGCGTCGACCGACACCCTTACGTCGTGCATAGCGTGTCAGCATCTCTGCTCTCACAGGCTATCTCTTTATAAAAATATAACCTCCGTCGACGCCTGTTACCAAGGCGATATCTTATCGCCGCTATTTGAAGTCTGGGACAGCGTTTTAAGCGACACGCCGCTGGGCCCCGCGGCCATCACGTTTATACAAAATAACTCCTGTCTGCGCTTCGTCACAGGCTACGATACGACGTCTGATGCGCTCGACGAGAGGGACTGTCTCTCTATCGTGGGACCTATACGCACCGAGCATAGCGTAATTGTAAGGAAGCAGAGCGTCACGTGTCGCGTCAAGGTGTGGACTGAATATTTCGACGAATCTACGCTGGGTCACTGCGACGATTGCGTTATCGACTATATTCGATACGACACGGGTATGTTTACTTACTACGACCGTATCAACGCGTGGAAAGTTCGATCTACGATAGCGCATTGTCCCGGACCGACCTATCTAGCCCTCGGTGGTGTTACCTGGTACGGTATCAGCATACCTTCCATACGTACCTTCGTCGAAGAGCTGTCAGTCGTTCTGCTTTCTTTGGGGGCAAAAGGAATCCACGTGGAGGTTTCCTCACCTACTCACGCCAAACTCCTGCTGCCTCTGAGCAGAAAACTCGGTCCCGATGCTATCGACGTGCGCGTTTATGCGGACGAGTCGAGTAACATTATCGCGCCCAGAATAGCGCGAACTCCGCTGGTCAACAGGCTGTTTGTTTTTAATCGTAACGAAAGCTCAGAGGAAAAAATAAAACGCGTGTTAGACGGGGCATTGCGACTACCTCAGACTGTCATTAAAATACCGGTCGAACACGAAATACTTTATCTACGACCGCCATAACAGCTAACCCGCCGCTAATTATCATCCTTTAACCTTTTGTCTGTGGTGCATTTTAGTGACGATGTATCCTTATTTGACTTTGTTTGCGATATGTATACGGTACGTCGCATCGTCTCTTTATTACGAGAAGTGTCGCTTGCTCGCTGGCGCATACGCAGACGCTAATTTGACGGAGTGGGTCGACATGGAGAACATGACGTACCTGAATACGTACTATCTACCGATGCAGCACTACAGTCAGGGCGAAAACAGCGCGGGCCTCGCTTTAGGTAGTGCGATAAACACGCATGTGTGTGTGGACGGGACGCCGCTATCGTTTACTTATAAAAACAATGCCGCAGCGTGCCATCTCACGGTGGTCGATGAGTCCATGTGCACGGAGTGTCAGCACATGCACCGACATCGAATAACCCAGCTGGATCTGCTTACATCCAGAGACGTGTGTTACGCGACCCGCGACAAGGGCAACAAAGCTCTCCAGTTGTCAAAATCATTTTGGAAAGAATATATGGCGGGGCGTTTAACCAAGACGGGCCACAACGTATTGTCGTCGTCCAAAGTGCCGCCTGCGATACAAAATTGTCTCAAAGCGTATGCCGGTCTAACGATGCCTACCACGATGGGCGATTGTGTCTCTAACCTGGGCAGTTCGTGTCTGAAAGACTATTGCATATCCAACGACGGCGGGCGAGGTTTTACGAACGAAAATATCAACAGTAGGTTGAGGGACGTCCAAACCAAAGTACGCTGTCGTCTTTCGTCCTTCACAGATACAAGCGATTTAGCGGCGCTGATGCTATGCGACGAATGTATCTTTGAGCACGACATCATCGATTTTCACGGCGATAAAATATCTATAGGACCCGTGGCTATACGTAACCTATCCTCTCTGTGCGCGCAAAGAGTGCTCTCGGTTCCCGCCACCTTTAATCTGACTCCACGCAACAGCGCGTCCTTAATAAAATGGTTAATCGCATCTCAAACCGAATTCACGGGCCTCGAGTTTGTAGGAGACGCCGTGCGGCCGGAACAAATTGCCGTCATGCAGCACGATCTCTCGTTGTTGCCTAGAAGATACACCGTCGACGTCATTACGTCCGGCCACAACGTAGAAACGCTCAAACACAACATCTTGGCCGATAGCAAATACGCATACTCCGACGTTCGCTATTTTGTTTTACGGACGTCGTCGAAGGCCGTTACGGACGACTTACTGGATCTGTATAACGTTCTATCCATATACAGAGGGCGTTTCACCGTTAGCATTCTCACCGACGATCCCGCGCGAGCCGTTGAGCTGCTCGGTAAGCTCGCGACTCATATCGATACCTACTCGATTCACGTGCCCGTCGTTCTGCGCGACACGATAGATAGACACACGGATATTCTTCTCGAAAGAGCGTCATCGAACAGGCAAGCTTACTATTATTACATAGGAGATTCTTCGCCGATGTATTGTCCGTACGTAAAATCGTACTCGGGAGTGCTTCTTATGGCATTCCCGTACCTCAACACCCAACTCGTGCCGCAGCTGAACGTGTTTTTGGCTCAGGACAATTTTAACTGTACGGCCGGAAAACCCACGGAGACCAAACGTTGCACGGACGAGACGGCCCCCTCGTCGGGATTTTCTATGTCTCTACTCACTACCGTGGCGTACAACGAATTGGACGTGTTCTACGATAAGGCCAACCGATGTTTCAGATATCCGGATGGCCCGCAGCTGTGCTCGTTCGGTCAAACATCTAAAGTGGTTACCTCTCAGCTGTACGTCGTGGATAAAAAGGTCTCGTCGGTCGTAACCGACATGGGCACTCACTTCAAGGCGTTACGTGGATTTTATAAATTCGCCGACGATATGGTCGACGTGGTTGAGATTATTCCGCTAGATCAAATCTGCGGCGCTATCGATATGAGCACGATACCGACGTGCCTGGATGCCGTGTGCGGCAAGGACGAAGCTTGCACCACGTCCCAAGATCAGGGCGTCTGCTATATGGATACGACCGTCCGCCAGTCCGTAAAACTGCTCATCAACGAATACGAATATGCTAAATCTCGCTACCAGAAAACGATCAGTGTGGCGGAAGTGTGGCGCCAGACCGATCAGATGCGACCCAAGCGGTTTATTGCCGAGATAATGGCCGGCGTTGCGCTGGTGACATCATCCGCGGCCCTGGGTTTAGCAGGCGCCGCCATGGCCAGAGCTGACGAGGCGCTGGACGCCGCCGAAGAGGCCAACAAAAAGGCCGACGCGGCCATGGCTATCGGTTATCGTAACGAAGAAGCCATCAAGCACCTCGGAGGACAAATGGATTACCTCAAGGCATCGGTAGGGATAGTCAACGATAAGGTGGGAGTGCTGACCGACACGGTAGCGCAGTTAGGCAACAGCATGGTGAAGATTTCTACGGCTTTTCAACGGAACATAGACGCGACAAACAATCGTATATCTGTGTTGGAAACCTCTGTAAATGCACGCTTTGCGCAAGTAACGGACTACATCAACACGGTCACACAAAACACGGCGACGTCGTTGACGTATCAGAGCAAAAGCGATATTTATTATCAGCAAATGTCGGCGTTGAGTAACACGGTTATACAGGCCACCACAAAGCTCATCAATCAAGAGATCATGTACAGCAACTGTTTACAGAGCATCCACAACCACAAGCTGTACGGTTGCCCTCTGGGCGATCCTTTCATCAACGTGCACCCCGATTACGCGTTCGTTTCGTCCGTACTGGGTGCGGTGTACGATGGGTCGTTTCTTAGCGTTCTGTTTAAAGTGCCGACGACGGTGCAGCAAATGGCGCTCTATTCTATCACGGTCAGACCGTTTTATGTTAACGACGCCTTATACGTTATAGACACGGACGATATCGTCGTTGGCGCCGGCGGAGACTTTTACCATGTTCCGTTCTGCGAAGGCCGATACTGCATGTCGTTGAAACCGCACGTCGAGTTTGCCGCGTGTTTCGCCTACATAGAAGCAAGAAACGTCTCAGGCATCAACGCCTATTGTAAGCTGGTGGCTTGCGATAAAATGGACTGTTCCGACAAAATGAAAATACAGGCCGTCAACGGCACGTTGAATCTGCGAGGCACCCCGTTGGCCAATATTTCTTTCGAATCGCCGGATTTTTTGAAATACGGTTTCAACCCGCATCACGTAAACAGCTTCGCGTCGTTCGCGGACGTGACCAACCTCACCGGCTTTGTAGACACCGTGGCCAACGTTACGTCTCAGCTTCAGAAGAAGGTGGCGCTTATGCAATCGGCGTTTAACGAATCTGCGGGGCACATCGACGGCTCTGGTGGCGTAACCGCAATTCTGAACAAACCACTCGCCGACTACGGCGTCGTGACCGATTGGAGCTCCTCTGGTAGAGCGGGCGTGCCCGTGTGGCTGATCGTCATCGTCGCCCTTAATTTGCTTTTGACCGTATCTGTCATGGGGGCATCGGCCATTTACATCTACAGCAGGCACAAACGGGACTCTCGGCAGACGCGCACGAATCCGCCATTCACGAACAAGGGCTCGTTTGCTTCCAACGTTCAATATTCCAGACTGCCTACAAACGGGTTTTAGGCGCGCGTGCGTGTAAAACAGTGCTTTATCGGACTGTACACGGGCGCGATGTTTAATAACGGAACGGAATCCAACTGTGTGTAATCGCAATATCGAGGAGGCACCGATGGTCCCGGCGTGCAGGTAAAGCTCTTTCTATCCGTAATAAGGTATGTGTCGTTTTCTAAAGGCCCTGTCGTGCCCGCGTAAGACACCGCGGAAACGATAACGATTACCGGGTTTAAGGATATCGTTCGCACCGCGCCACATTCGATATTATAAAAATAAGTGTCGTACGAGGAGGGCACGGCAGTGGTCGCAGCTTCGATATAATGTCCGGATAAATCTCCCATCGCATCCGAAAGGATTATTCCGCCGACATCGCTGTTTCTCACAAGCGACATCCAGCTATACAAATCGTCCGCGGTATACGTGACGCCGACGCATCGACTCGTGGACACAACGCGGGACCACAGCGGCGCGGGTCCGTATTGTACGTCTCCTGCCGTACGGGGTTCGTTGGCGCTATCCGGCGCCTGCGCAGCAGCGCCGGATGGAGCGTAGCACAGCTTCTGCGTGCGCACTGCCACCGTCGACCAAACGCATGCAAGAAGCACGCGCTCTAACGCGCCATGAGCCATTTTAGATCCCTCACGTACTGCAGAACTTTAGAGTAGGCTAGCAAGACATCAGCTAAACGCCGACACACTGGCACGGTTCGTTTTATCTTAAACATGTCTTTTACAGCTTGTCGAGGATCGCCTCCGGAGCCGCGCGCATCGCTCTTTTCATAAAAGCCTGTGACGTAACGCAACAAGGTTGCCGGTCCGTCTCCGCGATACAGCGCACGGTCTCCCGTCAGCCATAAAAAATAAGGATCGGCCTGCACATCGATATAAACGGTGTCGTCGGCGGCGCATGAAAATAAACACTGCGGCGCGATACCGGTCGCCGCATCTGCGTTCTGACGTTCGTGTATGCGGCAGTTGGTGGCCACGGCGATGAAGAATGGTTTGTCCAACGCGCCGGGAAATCCATCCGCGAACGAAACCACCGCGCTGTGTACGTCGGTCATAACACGCGCTACAAAAGACTCCTCCGCGTCTCTGCACTCCTCGGCGGCGTCCCGCGATAAGTCATTTCCCGTGCACTCTTCCACCAGCTTGGCGACGTACAGGAGCGATGCGATGTCGGCGATACAATCGGCCATCGACGCGTGTGAACGCGCCGCGCAAGATTCTACAAAGAACCGGACGCTGCTTCTCATGGGCGCCGTTGAAACGTTAACGTGTCGTAACATAGCGAGGTCTCTTTTTTTTCGCCACGCGACCGCGTTTGCATCGAAACATCCCGCCATGTATCTGCGTTGCGTTCGTTCTGTTTGGCGGAACATGGACGGTTCGTTGCCCGCCATGATATTGTACGTGCTCGAATCTTTCCGCGTTTCGGGCACCGTTAAAATGACGCTCGTCGCCTTCTGGCGAGGGCAATTGGAGCTCTATAAAGGCGCGCTGGAGCTGTGCCGTTTACATTTGTACCAAACGCTTCATACGCCGTTGACGCTGACGTCCGACGCAGAATACGATACGGTCGTTGCGTTATACAAATGTTTGCATCTCGAAATATTCACAACGTGTCCCGTTGTTAAGATAGTTCGCACGCGTCCTGTTCCGTATACTGCGATTGTATCGAGTAAGGAGCGAAAACAGGTGCAAGTCGGAGCGGTGGCCAAGCTTATTTTCAACAAGACCGAAAAATGGGAGCTGAAGCGACACAGGTTGTTATGGGTGGCCGCGGCGTGGTATAATCTGCGAACGCGCCCCACACTACCAACAGCTTTACGATGGACCGTCAGCCGACAGGAACATTTTTAGGAGGATTTTTTGTAACTGTGCTGAAGGGGTCCGAGGATTTTTGGCTGGCAACGCAGCATGTTAATACGGTATACAATCAGCGACAGAAGGTCGATGTGGTGGACGCGGGCTTGAAACAATATAAAGCCATACAGAGCAGCACCATAAAGTCAAAAAATAACCGTTTTGTCTCCGACAAGAAAAAGTGTTACACGGTAGACGGCGTGAAAAGCACACGGATCGAATTTACACCTTACGAGTTACGTTCCAGCAATTATACGATCAATATTCCCGTGGTCGACCATTCCGTGTATCAAAGCTATTTCGATCTGATATGTCGATCGCAAGGTGAACGGATCACGCACGTCGATGCGCTCGCTATAAACAACATTAATTATACCAGCTGTTTATACGGCGTGACCAACGCGTTTACGCTCATCGCCAAACTGCACGACACAAACACCGTCTACAACAGACCGCTGCTGTTTCCCTCTCATATCAATTCGCAACTGGCCGTCAAGCGGCATCAGATCTTCTCCAGTCTGTACATTAACTCGCAGAAAATTAAGCCCGAGGAATGCACCTCCATAGGCGACTCTATAGACAGTCTAGCCCCCTTGTTAGAATACGATAAGTTCTTAAACAGGTACTGTTGTTTTATATTTATGCGGCACAAATCGTTTATAAACACGGTCAATAAAATCTTGCTGCTGTGGCTCAACGAGTTGTTTTATTGCGCCGCGCCGCAGCATCAGACCTACACGGACTTTATGACGCATTGGTTTAGCGCGTACGCAAACGGTATCTACGGATCCTATAAACACGTTCAGAATAAGTATTGTAACAAAAATCCAACATTCGTACACCTCGTGCCTCAGATTATATATAGCGCGTGGCGCACATCGGACGTCTCGTGCGGCGTCATCCTTCAATCCTACGTCGATCGTCATAAGCATTACAGAGAATCTCTGAATGAACTGTACTATATGATCCGTGCCACCGTGCAGCTGCTATCTCGCCCGGAGGTTACTTTCACCGCCGACGGCACGTTGACCGTGCGCGGTCACACGCTGTGTCGCGATGTTCTTTTCACCGACAGGCTCGGCGACGCTGATGACGCTCAAGACACAATTAGAAGCATGCTTGAAAAAAAGATATACGGATACTGCCAAAGCGTGTTTTTCGCAGTACAGTCTTCAACTGAATCGTCGGAAAAAGCACATTAATATCGTCGAAGCTAAGCTGAACACCCTGTACGCGGAAACCGACCGGCTGCGGTTGCTATCTCCCTGTCTGTTTCACGAAGACGCACAGGCGGGGATCGCTGCCGCGTCGTCGCAGAACAAATTTCTTAACCTAAACTGGCACACCGTGTGGTGTCACAACACGCATAAACTGCTGGGCATTTTCGTCATAGCAGACCGCAAAGCCACACAGCCGCTATTAACACCCACGGTGACGTTTGGTGTGATACAAGATCCAAACGAGCGCTGGTGGTCCGCGGCCGACGACGAGGAGTGCACGTCTCGTATGTGCACAGACAATTCCAGACGCTACACGAAACCTTTCTGTGTATTAACAGAGCACGGTATACGGCCCTTCGTGGAAGATATAGCAACCTATTCATCTGCACGAACCTTTAGCGCAACGCTATGCCGTCTAATAAAGGCCTTTTACGATGCGACGACGTCGCCCTAGATGACAGACTGATTGTGTATTACGACGCCGCTACAGGCATCGCTATCGAAAGCGTGACCATCGACGAAGAATTACGTGCCGGCAGCCATACTATAGAAATGTTCGAGAACAATTTGAGCGGAGAACCAAACGTGACCTATCAAAAAATGGCAAGACACAGGACCAACACCGTCGTGTATACTTTATTTTTTAAAGACAATCTAATAATGTCTCTTGTAGAGTTAGCACACCTACGGGGATTCGTGCGCTGCAATTCGCCCGCCAGCATCTCTATAGTGTTTCAACTAGGCACGCTTTGCTTGCCGCGGCAATCCGTTGTCCCTAAAACACGGCGGATGCTGCCGCTGCTGTGTATCGGCCTCCCTGCTGTTATCATCGGAACGCTGTTCTTGTGGTCTCTGCTGGTCGTATAGCAAGGAAGATGCGGCGATTTGCGTGCACTGTGCCAAATGAACGGCGCGCTCGATCGGGTCCGTAAAGAAGGGTAGAACTTTGACGATGTCATCCGAATTAATTTGTGACTGGACGCCTGCGGCGTATGCGATGGAATCACCAGACGCTCCCAGAAGCCAGTTCCAGGCGTGAACGATTTCTTGCGACGGCTGGTGGATGGCCGCCTGAGCGCTCCGTGCGCTGGCATATTCTACCACGTTACTGCTTTGGAATTGACTGTGGCCTGTCAAAGCGCCCGACCAAAACACCGTCCACAGGGAGAAAATGTCTCTCAGCGTGTGAAAAGGATTAGGCCTGTCGAACGAACACAGCAATTTGGCGTTATCTTTTGCATCGACGATGTTGACCGCGTTATGTAATGAAGACGGGTGGTGTATTTGTTGGCATTTTTGCATAATGGAGAATAAACTGTGCTTTACATCGTACGGCAGCCGCTCCGTGTGTTGATTATTGGGCAGGCGCCCCTGTCGTATTTGCTGCAATATAGAAACGACGTCGGTGTAAACGTCAGCTTGGCTCTTGTACTTGGCCACGGTGTCAAAAAATACCCTTAGTTCTTCTTCCACGGCCGCGTTACGTACGACGTGATGATCGAAGAAGGGCTGCCGCGGCGGAGCGGTGTACTGCGCCATAAGCATTTGCCTGAGTGCGCTGTCCGTGGCTTGATTAAAGAACGTGTTATTGGCATCAAACGCGGGCTGGTCCGCGTTGCTCTGCGGCGCTCGCGCATCTTTGGCGTGCATTTCGGTCGTAACTGCGACGCGTGTTGCCGCCTCCTGACAAGCCCGAAACGTGTTTTGCGTCACGTTGATAAATATGTCCGCCGTGGCACGATTTAACGAAGCTATGCTTTTAGGCGGCGAACCGCGCTCGATAGGATGCGCCAACAACACGTCGTACACAACAAAAGACGCATCGGTGCCCACGCAGACGTCCGTCTCGGGATCGTACACCAAATCTACGGAGGACGATGACGAAAGAGCAGGAATGTACAAAAGCGCGCCGTCCACTAACGTTCTGAGAAGAACGATGAAATTAAAAATGTTAGTGCCGACGTTATAGCGAGCGTCGTCGGCGAACGTTTTAGCCAGCAAAGAAGCGATGTACTTCGGAAACCCCATGCGAATGTAAAAGCTGTCGTCCGTCAATACTTTATCGACTTTTTGTCGCAGCGACACAAATAACGAATGACGGATGTTATCTTCCTGTGCCATAAAATCCCGCACCCGAAACAAGTTGAAAAATGTTGCGCTCGTCCGAGGAATTTTGTGGTAGTCGACCAGTCCTTCGGTGAGATGCCTCCTCGATATAAAGGTAAACGGCACGCAGCCGATCAGTATGTACCACAATAGAAACTGTCTGTACAATTCACTGTAGTACGCGTTTGTGTGCGCCCCGGTAAACGTGGATAAGATTTGCGTCACCCGCTTCACGGTGCTCTGCAGGACGAAGCCTTCCAGGCTTCTCATGCACTCCGCTTCAAATTTGTTGTGCGTGTTTAACAGTCCGTGGAGATGCGTCAGAGCTCGGCTTAAGATAATATCGTCATGCAGAAGCCTTTTCATGCGAGGAACGTGAGCATCACGAGTAAAACAGACAAACGGCTTCTGCTGCGCCGCCGCCGCCGCGGATGTATCACGCCTAACGGTGCGGGACAAGGCGGCCGATAAGCATCTTTGACTCTCGGCAGCCACAACGTCGATCGAAGATCGTTTTTGAGAGAGAGCCAAACAGGCTTGCGTTAAAATTAAATCCTGTATTATAGGTTCTGTCCAGGAGGTATTAACGATGGGAAATAACGGTAGTCGGTCCGGCGGCATGTCACAGTTTTTGCTAGACAAAACAGCCTCGATGATGCGCGCTAAACACGTTTTGTTATCGGCGGACGGAGTGGTATCCCAAATAGACAACTTGGGTGACACTCAAAACGACATCTATAAATTCGCTTATTCTGCTCCAGAACTAGCCTTGGCCGTCAGCACGGTCCGGTTGAATAAATTGAACGCGCAGTTGTACAACCGAAAACCGAGCAACGACCCGTTTTACGAGAAACAGACGCATATGCTGTCTATACAGTCGCAGGCGGCGAAGCTTAACAATACAGCGTTGCTAAGACAGATGATCAACGCATCCATGACCGTCGACCAAATGAAAACGATCAAGGCCACCGAGGCGAACATAGACTATATGGTAGCTCTACATAAAGTAAGCAATATTAAAAGAAGCTCTGCGGTCAAAGTAAACCGACGTTTGCAAAAACTGTCTCGGCAGACCGCCGCGTTTCAGCAAGTGTCGGATCTGATCGCGGACGAATTCGAAGAGCAAATCGACGGGTGTTTCGAAGAGATTTCTGAGCAAGCGGAGCAAAAGATTGAAGCGTACGCGGACTCGCCTCTTATAGATCTACCGGATGTACCGGCCTGTAGCGTGGACGCGGGCACCGACTGTCGTAAATCGTTAGCGGATTCCGTATCGTCGAATCGTCGTATCGACTGAAAGAATGTCCGCGATGCCTCATCGTTATAGTGCCAGCGGGTCAGACGGCCGTGGCGTCCCTCCCGATGGATTCAAAAACATAGACCCGCCGTCCATGTTTAACTTTGCTCGCTTGGCCGAAATGATAGCAGACGCGTACGACTTGACAGCTTTGAACGGAGAGGATTTTTTGGTTCATTTTTTTCGGTATATGAGCGACAGGACCAAGATAATTTCTCAGGTCGTTCAGCCGTCAGGCATGCAAATGGATAATTTCATCACCGATGTGCTTGTGCCTATGATGACTATCCGCTACTTGGGCGTTTTAACACCGGGCATGCGAAGCAATTTCAACGCCTGCCATCTTCTCAGTACGGCGCTCGTGCCCAAACGTCTGCCGCAAGCCTCCACCAGTTTTAAATACACTATCGAAAAACGCGAATTGGCGCTGGCACAGGTTGGCACCATCAGAACCTTTACGGGCACCACGTACCAAAGACGAATAGAAATGATCGCCACCATCGACACCTACTGCTTTACCACGTACCTGCCGCAAATTGAGATATTTTTGAACGCCGACCGTGGAGAGGTGATGCGTGAAATGGAGCACCAGTTGCATAGCTTCACGGAGACGTGGAAGGCCACCATAGCGCGCTTGCATTACATTTACGTGGCCGGACAGCCTAAAATTTCTGAGATGATCATGCAAAAGGGTCACGTCCGGCAGCATTACGCTCGCGAACGCTGTCGCATGGGCTCGTTACTGGATATCATCAACATAGAGAATACGCTGACGGGCGTTCTTAATCGCGATATTGCCTTTTTTAAAGATTTGGCAGAGACCTGCGTCAACATGATTCGTGATCAAGGAAACAACCACGTTCTGGTACTACCCAAGCGCATTCTTCCCGAGGCGGCCGGCAATGTGGGCGTTTACAAGCTGTTTTTCGAACCCGAGGTCTACGGTTATGACACACTCGGCGTTGACAAAGATAATGAAAAATTAAACGTCGAGTGGTCGAGAAACCTCGTGTCTCAGCAGATGGCGACCAAACACCTTAGATCAGAATGCCAGAAATTTGCTGCCATGGGACAAAACGCCACCTACACCTTGATGCATCCTGAAGACGGCACGGAACCTTCTATGTTGGTGCCCGGCATCACGCTGCACGATTCTGTTATTCCTGTGATTTGTCTAGACGACGTGCCCTTCAACACGGACGGTCCGTCCATGCAAGAACCGCTGGTACGCAGAGAGCTGAAGCGCTATTTTTACACAGTAGGTGCGATACCGCCGTGCTATGCGACCATACGCTCGCAAGCTTTTTACACGGGACAAACGGACTACACGCCGGCCAAATTGGCGTTAAAAAGCCCCGGCAGCACCTATATTATGAACTACGAAGAACAGGGGTGCGTGGCCGAAGTGCGGCTCGGCGATCTTCACAAGTACGGAAACATGCAGGATCTGTTCCTGCTCACCAAATACAGAGACAGTGTACAGATTCTGCCTCCCGCGTTGACGGCGGACGACAGAGACGGAAAGTATTATCAGTCTGTGTATAATTTATATTTCGATTCTAACGCGGAAAATAAGTTGAAACATCCGATATGCGTTTTGGAATTTAGTCCGAGAAATATGACGTTTCCCGTGCTACGCCAAGGCGTCACCGTTCAGCACGACACGACGGAGCTAGTTATACGTCCGCGCGTATGCATGTGGAACGCGAGCGTTATGAGCAGCATAGACGCCGAATTTATCGGCGTCTTATCCGGCCTCGTGCAACTGTTCGGCCACGACGAAGATTTTGTCAACTACGTACAGATGTGCTACGAGGCCATGAGCAACGTCACCGCCATCTCTCTCTATTATTTGGTCGGCACGCGTCTCCTGCTGACAGATATGCCCGACGATGCCGCGTTTCACGCGGGTTTACAAGATCTGCGGAACGACGCTCATACGCACGGGAGACGCATGGCACAGTTTTGCCTAGAGCTGCTCCAGCACATCATCACCACACGCGGCATCTCCTTGGTGATCGGCGATCCCTTCGCACAACGCGGCATCCTGCAACTGATCGACCTGGTTATGAACAACGGGCACCTGTTTGTCGCGCCACCTCCGGGAGGTCCACCGATCGACCTTAACGTGTTCTTTTCTGTCGACAAACTGGCCGATCTTCTGAACATCAAAAGTTTACTGCAACGCGGCGCCAACATGTTCTTGGCCATTCTAGAAAAGCACGGCGTGGACAAGCTGCCGGTGACCGCTCTACCATACTGGACGAGTATCGGACAGAGCGACTTGTCCGGCGATGATGTGTATTTCTGTCAAACGTACATCAACTATTTCGCCGCCGTCGTCGCGGATAAAGAAATTATTATACGTTCGGCGGCGGGTACGCATCATAACGAAAATCAGTGTTGTACGTTCACGGCCGTGCGACAAGAAGGAACGCTGTTATTCGACGGAAGCGCGGCGTTTTCCTATAACTCCCTCACCGGTCAAGTCACGCAAGCCGTACAAAACCAACCACACGTCTATCAATTTGTCAACATGCTGTACAAGCACAGTTTTTTCTGTCGCGGAAACACGCACTTTTGCCATCTGGGAAACAGGTACATATCCGAACATCAAACCGCTTTTTTGGACGACTATAACGCGCAGCTTGCTTTCTTCACGCCCGTCGATCCAACCGTTCAGGCGCCTACGACGTTGCAGCTATTCGACGTAACGCCGTTCAGACTGCATTGCAGACCGCAGGACTGTTACCTCTACCACGCGATGGTATCTAACCCGTCTCCGCACTTTCTGAACGCCGTCGTTAATAACAGGCCACGGTATGCCTACCCCGCATCGCCTTTCCAGGGAGTCATCACTCCGCTGTGGCTGACACGTAGATGCGCCATTCGGCATGAGTTGGCGACCCGACCCCTGTACAGCATCTACATGGCCACACATTTTTACTCCTCGATCAGTTATACGAACCTGGTGCATAGATTTGATAAGAAATACTATTCGGGATGGTCCTACATGTGCGTACGTACCATGCAATACGATGGGTACTCCATGGCAGCCATGCCCATCAACGGCACGCTATTTGTCACGGGTAACAGAGCCGTCTGTAACATGTCGACGGACCCCACTCGCTTTGTACTCAATAGCACCATGGATATGGGGTTAATGCCCGGTCACGCCGGCGCCTGCGGCGTCGTCTATCCCAACGTGTATATCAGTAATACCAGCGGATTAAACAACTGCTTTGTGTCCACCGAGGACTTGTACGACGCCTCCACGGCGCTGGGGCAGGACAAAAGAACCGCCGCCGTTAGCGGCATGACTATGGTTTTAGATTGGTACAACTGTCTGCTGCCGGAAACATTCAACGGGTCACCAAAATCGTGCGAAAGCGTTTTACCTCTCAACGGCAGATACGTGAATAATACGCCGGTAGAGCACCGTCTTGTACACTCTTCTTACACCTATCCAGATCCCATCACCAGTCGGTTTTGCGAATCGCCCACTCTCCTGCCCATCAGCGATTCTGTGGACCACTTGCGGGCGTTGAACCATCATTTGCCCGGGTCTCCCATCGAATCCTTCCTGACCGCTGGCAATTATTTCGACGTAACGGAATCTATTCACGGCTTTGCTGTATCAAACAATCCTTTAGAGTTTAAAACCGCCGTGTTCACGAGAGCCATGGCCCAAAAGGGACTAGAAACGCCGTTCAACGGCGACTTGGGCTTGATGTTTGCGGACAGCTTTGTCGTCGGACAGGGCGGCGGTGTGCATCTGCGTAAAATGCAGGACGTCTCTACGGCCTTCGAATGCGATATCAACCCACGTATCATTGGAGAAGGGCTGACGCCGACGCAGTATTTTAATCCGGAAGACACGACGCGGCATTTCTTGACCAAATTTAGCGGACTGACCAGTTTACCGGTATTGACACAATCCGCCAGACTATTCACGAGCACGGCACCCGACAGCGTCACCTTGAGCCAGTCCAAATCGTAATGTTCCTACTATCTTTTACGTTTCAACTGCTTCAAAGGTTAGCCGATATCGGCGGTTCGTATTTAAAATGTATGTTTGAACATCCCGACTACGGTGCGTTGATGGCCATGGCGCGCGAGGAGCATAAATTTCTAAAGGTCTTGCACAGCTTTAACATGGCCATGAACGAATTACAAGCCATCGGCAACAATATGGCTCGTCCGGAGATTGCCTCCATTACCAATAAATGTAAAGAACTCAACAAGCAGACGTTTGACGCCGAACGTCGAGTAGGCGATTTGTTAATACGGATGAACGAATCGAGCGACGAAGCAGAACGACGCTGTCTCTACCGAGAAGCCTTGTTGGCCCTGATGACGGAGCACAAGCTACAAAAAATGCACGCAAATGCGTTAGATCATGTACGCATTCAACATTCGCTGCAGGAACACAGGCAAAACTTTGAAAATATTTTATTCACAAAGGTGAGTTTATTTTCACACGCGAAGCTGCTGGACGACGACGATGATGTGGACCTGCGACAATTTTTAGATCAACAGACAAAAATGTTGCGTTCCATATCAAACGTCAACGATTACTTTAAAGGCTTCGGCAAAGTTGTGGATTATTATAACACAAATGATACGACGGCGCTTTTAGACAGCACTCCTCAGGCGGTCGGCGAGCAGCTGGATAGCATTTTACAGAGCAGACTCGACAACCTTCGCCTGGGCGCACCGACGTTTAGCGAACGGGTCCCCGATGAGGATAAAGCGAACATGGAACACGTTAAAGATGCACTCGCGCCGCAAACCGCTTGACTGCTTTCTATATTTGTATTATCTGGCGTAAATTGTTCTTGACGCCGTACAATAAAGGCCACACAAACAGTATGCGGATTGTAATTTGTTGTCTTAGCGTTAGGATTCGTCGGTGACCTGTTTCGTTTTTTTTTACCCCCTCGATTCGTTCAAGTTTTGCGTCATCTTGATCGTACAGCGCCGCGCGTGCAAGAGAGGAATAGCGGACGCGATGCGATGCGGTCATCACGTCCACGGCGCCTTGTGAGCGTCGAACGTGATGCCGTTTCAAAATCCTAGGTCTCGGTTGTTGCTATGATATTCAAAATGGTGTACTTGTGCATGTTGTTTGATATCGCATGCAGAAGAGGAGGAAGGCTCTTGAGGAGCCCGCGGTGTGGTCACAACAGGGGTCTGTGCTATAGACGCAGCAGCGGTGGTAGTAGTAATATCGGTCGATGCGGCGTTCGCACTCAACGACGGAGGCGCGTTAGCGGTCAAGATGGCCGTGGAGGCGGCATCTTTGTCGTCTAGGAACACCAGTTCGTTTTCTGAAGAAATATCTTCCAAAGAAGCGGAGGTTAACGATCCATAATGATGTAGACTGTCTTCAATCAAGCGCTGCAGCTGTTTCTGGTCGTGCAGTAAAGCTTTGTGTTCTGTTTCCGAAGGCGCCTCCAAGTTACGGGCGTGCTGCTGTATTTGATCGTTATTACTATTTAGAGTGCATAATATATTTTGTATAGTATCGGTGTGTACAACGCGTCTGTATTGTGGAAGTGTGTAATCGATGCTATAGGCGCCGGTATTGCATCGTGACTGCGAAGAAGATACTGTCGCAGGCCGATACGTGGTTTGTAAGGATGATAGGAACGCGGCGTGTTCGTTGCATATACGTTGATAGTTTTTATTCAAAGCAGCTTCGTGGCCTTGCAGCGTTTGTATTTTGTTTTCTAGCATCGCTCTATTTTCAGTAAGCTGCTTATCGGTATTGTCTGTATCTATTTTAGCACGTACTGCTTTTACCGTCGAATGTATGCTGTCGGTGTGCTTATCATAGCTTACTTTGTAAAGACAAAAGGAATCGTAAACACATTTTAAATACTTTACGTAAAACACAATAACCCATAGCAGAGCTCTGCACAGATACAACTGCTCATAGGGAGACTCGGCGTCAGAGTCGCCGAAAAAAGGAACGTGATACACGCCGTTAGATGTAAAATACGGAGTAGCGGGTTCGGCCTTTAACGGATCCATTTTTTCTAACACCACACAAAACCGATCTGTGATGTTGCTGTTCTCGTCGTTAGATGCATCGGTGGTTATCTTGATCTGATGCGCGTCGGTAGCATCCGCTGTGAATATAATGTGCTTATGTAGGTTTGTCGTAAAACAGTCCAGGTGTTGTTGCATTGAGTTCTGATAGAAAATAGTAACATCGTCCGATAGATTTAACTCTTTGTATTGCGTATACAAGAAGGCCATATCCTGTTTGTTCACGGGCGGAAATCGATTTTCTGCGTCGTCCGCTTTCTGATTTTGAAAATTAAACACCCACGGTACAGAATGCGAACATAATATTAATGTGGCGTCTATCTGTGCGACGATGAAGCACAGATGCTGCGCTAAATCTCGGTTGTCTTGCAACGGGATATACGTGCATGCGCAGTGCATATAACAAGTCGCGATGTCGGAGCTTACCACAAATGCAGGTAAACATATAGACCGATAATATTCCAGCAGCATAACTTCTAAGAATAAACTAGCTGTATATTGTTGATGAGGCGCGACGAGTGTTATGGTTAGCGATGGCAGCGAGGCTGCCGCATCTTTTAACACGTCGTGATCTGAAAACGTCACTGCCAGCTTGATGTTAAATCGTCCTGTAATATTCCGCGCGGCCGATAGCATGGTTTCGCGTGTTAGTAACGGCGATTCGCAATTATAGGCCGTCCGTGCATTACCCTCCTCGTCTTCTATCACTTTGCTGGCATTATAGCTATATTTATTTACAGACAGAAACCTGTTGACGTCTAAAACAAACATCTGATGCGCGTTGTGCGTTTGTGCATTCATAAGATGGTACCGTTGAATAATAAAAGATAACACGTTCGACGCATCTTCGGTTTCGTTTAAGTATTGTTTTGCCAAATGACATTTCGTATCGACATTGTAAAACAAGTTTGTTAAACACCGCGGTGCGTGTTCTTCTGCGTTAGTCGCTGAATCGTCGTCTGTTTCACAGTCCAGCAACGCGTCTAACGTTAAAGATGAATAGCTAGCCCATCCACGAGACAGAAGATCTTCTTTATCGACGATGGTTAGAAATTCATTCACTAATTCCATATCGATATCGTCGCAAAGTGTCGGTACGATGCAAAGTCCGCGCTGAATCCATTTGCTGTTCGTCATCCAATCAGCAACGGGATTGGAGGTGTAAAACGTGGCGTTCGTGTTTAACGACATAAAGAGTATCAGCACGCTGGCGTATTGTTCGACGTAACTGTACAAAAGTGCGGCTAACGTTTCTCTATCGATGTAGATGGCTTTAGCGATGACAAATATAAATTTATATAACGTTATAAATTTTTTCATATATTCGACCATGGTGCGTCCGTTGAGTTTTATGCTCTCTTCTAATTGTACCGTTGTTGCTATCGGACATGTTTGTGATTCGTCTAAATGATTCATCAATCGCTGAATCGTTTCATTTTGATCTTGAATCGTGAGACGTAAAAGTTGCATTTCCGACTCCGCCGTTGGATCTACTTGAGCCGCGTCAGAATTAGATGAGCTATATCGCTGCACTTCGGATTGCTTCCCACACTGTCGATGCTCGTCACACAACGCCTTATATTTTCTGTCAAGCGCATCGTAACAGTCTTGCAAATTTTTTATCGTACCTTGCAGGAGCTCGATCTGTTGTTGCTGTTGCACGGAAACATCAGACATTTCGCGGTCGTTAGACCACCGCGGGCATACGGTTTTACATTTATCTTGTAGCGCTTGGTAGTCTGCACGTCGCTGCTCACGCTCTTCCAGCACCTCGGCTACACTACGGGCGGCAGGGTGTACCGATACGGACGATGTTTGCGTCGACGGGAACATGTTAAAAAAAGACTGAAACGATCTGTGTTTTTGTCGTTCGGTAGATGTCATGCGCAGCCAATGGATCCGCGCCAATACAGCACGTTCCTCGGCAACATCGGCAAAAGTCTCTTCCGACTCTGCAACATCGTCTAATCTGGTCAGAATTCGTTCGGGAACGAGGCAAATTACGTCGTCATAATACCGATAGTCGATTAAACGCAATAAATGTTTGATTCGTGCCAGCAATAAGAGTTGGCGTTTAGCATCGCGTTTACGACCCGTTTCATCGTATGTTCATATGAGCGACTCTAGTAAACGTTTACGGCTTCTTGCGCGGACCCACTCTACGATGACCCGGTCACTCGCGTGCACAAACCATAGTGGCATTATCGCCGTATGTTGATCGGAATCGACGGCGGCCATGAATTGAGACGCCGCCGCCGCGCCCGTCAAAATGTTTCTACTTTGAAGTTTGCCTCCTCCGTGCATGATACTAGCTAGCTTTTGTAATACTTGCTTAAAGGCGGCTACGTCAGTGCTATTGATGGAGAAAGAATAGCGCATCAGCAGCTTCCATTCGGGAATAAGGGCCGATGTAAACCGTCCCGCGTGTTCTATGATGGGCACTTCCGCGTTTATCGCCGCCGTTATATACTTATCAATGGCGTTATGATATGTCTTGTGTAATGCAATCAACTGAGAATGTGTCATGTGTACAATATTCTGCATGGGCGGAAGCATCACAGTCCATTCGTGCCACGCGCGCGTCTTTTCTATATGAAGGCGTATCGCCTGTGCCAGCAAACGACACACCGTCGCCGCTGATTCTACAACCGCTTCACGGATAGCATCTTGCAAAATCAGAATATCCAGTTGTGCCGCACGGCCGGCGAGCGTCCATTCCGCTTTAGGCGCTGTAAGACCAAATCCAGCCTGTCCTAAATCAATCTTATTTACCTCGGCAACAAAGTCTGCCACACGCGATCCGTCCGCGCTCAGCACCCATGTCCACTGCGCGACGATGGACCGTGTTTGTTAATCGCCGACCGTGAGCGCGTCCAACTCCTTCAGTTTATCGGACACGTATTTATTTTTGTCATAGATATACAAGGGCTTGTAATTTTTCCACCACGCGGCCATGGCTTTATGGATAGACGACTTTAATAGTTTAATAAAATACTATCAAATACAAATAATGGTCAATTTCAATAACCCTCAGAAGTACAAACGTATTGCAAGAAAATCACCTCGTGTGCTGCACACGCCGGGTGCGGCGCTTCAGAAACCATGCTGTATCGACGACGATCCCTTCGCATGTTTCATGGGTACTAAACGTGTTTTTCTGATATCATTCGATACAGATTTACTGTTGTGGTGGATCAAACGTTACAAACTTTAGATAGCCACCGCACAACAATGGCCGTCTAGTCTGCACGCCTTCAACTATGCTACATGGACTTCCCTCGCAGCGCTAGTAGCAAACCAAGAGGCCGCCCTCGGTTCTTTGCTTCAACGGCGCGTACGGTTAAGCAAGATGCTGCATCAGTTGATGTACCCTCATCATCTAATACGTGGCGCATGCAACATCAACAGCATCTTATACTCTGAACGTGTCAGATATAACATACAGATAGCCAAAAATAAAGCGACGTGTTTACCGTTTTATTTGACAGACATCTTTCATTATAACATCATTGACAAATCATTGTACAGTCCAAATATATGCATTTTACGAACCGCGTCACAATCCGCTATACCGTTCGATGATCAATTGCTTTCTCTGGCACACAAATGTTATCGCTATTACCTATCCAAATTACATATTTTATCAAATATCAAAACACATATCTTAGGGGGCGGAGCCTGATGTCCAGCGGGTTAGACGCTTCGCGCTGAAGCTCCCGAGAGGCCTACTCAGAATCCTGACTTAATACCTACATAAACTTAATATTTTGCTCCGAACTTACCGGGGTACCTCGGGGGGGATGGCGGCCCACAAACCAGCGCGCTTAGACTTCGGGTCTCCCTCTTCTTCACACGGAAAACGCTCCAAAACAGAGTTGTCTTCCCCACAAAAGATAGTTCCACTTCGGGAAAACCCCGAAATGCAACAGGAGATCTTGGAGGAAATACGCGGTGTGAAGGAACTGGTACAGTCCAACGGAGAAGCGCTCCGAGCCATGCGAGAAGATTTCGGTATGCTTCAGGACCGGCTTGAAGGTCTTTCACTACGGCAGGACAACATGGCGGGGGTCCTCGACTCGCACGCGGTGCGCTTGGTGAAACTGGACAAGGCTGAGCGTCAGATACAGAATCTTCAAAAAGAGTTAGAGGATAGCAATAATCGAGCCCGTCGCAACAATGTAAGGCTCATTGGAGTACCGGAGGGGGCGGAAGCAGGAGATATAAGAGAATTCCTGGTCAAAACTCTTCCCTCCTTGCTGAAGATCACTTTTCACAGAGATCTGGAAATTGACCGAGCACATCGTGTTCCTACCAACATGGCGCTCAATCGGACGACCCCCCGGCCTATCATCTTTCGATTACTGAGATATCAGCAAGTTGAGCAAATTCTAAATGCTGCCCGGGCGAATCATCATCTGGAGTTTGAAAGTCATAAAGTCTCCTTCTTCCCTGACTTGGCAAAGCCCACAGTTGACCGTCGGAAGAGACTCCTTGCTTTTCGCCCTAGACTTCAACAGCTACAGGCTCGCTTTGGCCTATTGTATCCAGCGAAGCTCAGAGTGACTCTCCATAACCAAACTAGAACCTTCGAAGATCCTGATCTACTAGCAACATTTTTAGATTCCAAAGAAGCAGACCAGATGCGCTAATCCAACAACTTGGATCTGTAATCCGCCGGATCTGCCCGCCATTTTGAATGGCCCGACGCGGTGATCACAGCCTGGAACAGAGACTGCCTGGACTTTTCTTTCTTTCTATATATAACTTTCTTGGTCTCCTTTCCCTCCATGATGTGCACCTCGGTTGGATTCGGAACACGCACAGCTATACAGGTTATATGTTTCAATTTAGGCCTTCTCTGGGGTTTCTCCCCGCAGACATATGGTCGCCAGTAATTTCTGGGGTTCTGCTTCTTCTCTAATGCACTTCGGTGCTTATTTTTTTATATGGGGCGCTTCATTGTTTTTCATTAGCTTATTTTCTATCATGTCATGTGTACAGCCATATACAGTTAATATGAGGGACATTGTGAAATTATGTGCGTTATCATGTTCTTTCTCAGAATTTTTAACCCTTCTGAATGGCCTTATGTAAGATCTTATCACTGAACGTAAAAGGCATCAATAGTCCAATCAAAAGAAAGAAAATCCTTAGCTATCTTAATCATGAGCATGCTGATTTAGTGTTTCTTCAGGAAACGCATTTAAACTCCGTTGAAACACTGAAACTTAATGCTAAACCTTACATGGTGGCTGCCTACTCTCCCGCCGTTTCCAAACGGTGTGGGGTAGCCATCTTGGTTAAGAAGTCTTTGCAAGCTACTGTAATGGATACTAGCTCTGATAAGGAGGGTAGATGGGCCCGTGCACACCTTAAGGTTGGAGATAGTGAATTCACGTGTATTTGTATTTATGCTCCGAATGTGGATAACCCTGCTTACTATGCAAGTATTGCGCAGTTGGCACAGGCCTCTGCCAATACTCCATTAATACTTGGCGGCGATTTCAACCAAGTACTTGATCCTTTGATAGATAGACTGCCGCCTAGAACGAGTGGTCCACCCAAGAGTCTTGATACCCTTACAGCTCTGATGAAAGATCTTGCGTTAGTAGATATATGGAGGCTGCTTCACCCCTCCGACTTAGAGTTCACCTTTTTCTCAGCCCCCCATCACTCACAATCTAGAATAGATTTTTTTCTTATCTCCAAAGCACTGATATCCCAAGTGGACACGGCTAGGATTCATCCTCTCCATATTTCAGATCATGCTGCCATATCTTTCTCATTACATGTCACTACGCAAGGTGAACATCCCCGTGCTTGGTTTTTTGATAGATCCCTACTAGACCAAAAAGATTTTCAGGTTGACATAAAGGCCGCTATCCAAGACTACTTTCATTTTAATTCACCCCATGACACTGCGAGCTGGGCTTGGTGGGAGGGTTTCAAGGCGTCTATCCGTGCAACTATAACTAGCTATCAAATTCGACAAGGGAAACAAAGAAAGCAACATTTACTGATTCTAGAACAACAGATACAAGCTGGAGAGCGTCTCCTCACGTCCCGTACTGACCCATGTATTTTACTTCGCTTACAACGCCTTCGTTTTCAATACAATCAGCTTTTATATACCGCTGCTGCTAAAAATATTGAATCACAACAAGGGATGTACTATCGGGAAAATAACCGTGCTGGCAAATTGTTAGCCAATGCTCTGAAAGGTCAAAAAGAAGCCAAGCGCGTTACCGCTCTCCGCAATCCGTCGGGGGGGGAGCTTGGTCACTAAAGATACAGAAATATTAGAACTCTTTCGTGATTTTTATACTCGGCTTTATCAATCTGAATGTGACTTCGAGCCAGAAGCATTTGAACGACTACTATCAGGGGTACAACGGCCGACCCTATCTGACGAAGATAGAGAGGCCATGGACAAACCATTCACTTTATCAGAAATTCAATCTGCACTCAAGAGATGTGCCACAGGTCGAGCCGCCGGCCCGGACGGTCTCCCAGCTGAATTCTACAAAACTTTTAACGCTGACTTAGCTCCGTTTTTGAAACTTTATTTTTCTGCTCTGGCCGAGGAGGGATCTCCTTCTGGATCCTTCTCAATGGCAAATGTAGTAGTTTTTGAGAAAGAGGGGAGAGATCCGCAACTAACAGCTAATTATCGTCCAATTTCCCTACTAAACGCAGACTATAAAATATTTGCCACCATTCTCTCCACCCGGCTCTCCGACAAGATGTCTACTTTAATACACCCAGATCAATGCGGTTTCATTCCCGGTAGATCAACTGCTGATAATGCTAGGACTCTATGTCATGTACTGACTGCCGCAGTTAATCTTGATCGACCATTGGTTGGCCTCTCACTTGATGCTGAGAAGGCCTTCGACCGCTTAGAATGGCCCTTCTTGTTTGCAACTCTCCGCTGGTACGGATTCGGAGAAGGCTTTCTCCGTTGTCTCCGAATCATGTATGCACAGCCTACAGCTAGTATCTGTGCTAATGCTTTAAAGTCTCAGCCATTTCCCCTGCAACGCGGTACTCGCCAGGGATGCCCACTGTCTCCACTTCTTTTCGATCTCGCACTCGAACCCTTAGCTTTACTAATCCGGCAATCCAAGGATATTCATGGAGTCCCCTTCTCTCATAGGGAAATCAAAATTTCAGCATATGCTGATGACCTTATGCTCTTTGTCTCCCTAGACTCAGTGCCGGCTGTCCTAGAGCAAATTGGTAAATATTCACAACTCTCGGGCTATAAGATAAATTGGACCAAATCGGTAGCCTTTCCACTAAATCCTCTGATCCATCAGGCAGATATGCAATCCTTTCCCTTTTTATGGCAACCTCGCATGGTCAAATACCTTGGGATGCACTACTGCTCTCCTTTGGAAGACACCATCACCTTTAATGCCAAAGACTTAACCTCTAAGGTCCGGGCGCTTACTCAACGCTGGACTCCTTTAACACTTACTTGGTGGGGCCGCTTAGAAACCATTAAAATGATGATTGTTCCCAAAGTGAACTACATTTTAGAAATGCTGCCATGTCTCCTACCTCGACGTACATATAAAGATTTAGAGGGTCTTCTGACTAGATACTTATGGCAAAACAAGACACCTAGGATAGCGAAACATAAGTTACAAGCAGATAAAGAAAATGGTGGTGTCAGATTCCCTGATTTCCTGAAATACCACCATTCTTTTCTTCTCAAACAAGGCACTCGTTGGCTGGAAGACCTCACACCGAGTAGACCAGTGTGGCTAGATATAGAGGAGGACCTTTGCAAACCAATTCCTCTTACTTATCTCCCTGGTATGACTCTCCCATCAGACTCCCACTATCCACCAATGCTCTTAGACACTTTAGGTGCCTTTAATACCCTTGAGCAATCTCTAGACCCCCGACTTTGTCCGCTAGATAGACTCCCGCTTTGGCACAATGCTCGATTTCAAATACAAAATAAACCGATGGTGTGGAGCCCCTGGTACACTAGGGGCATTTGGATCCCTAACCAGCTGTTCTATGATGGTCGCTGGAAAACTTTTAGCGAATTACAAATTGAATTTGGTCTCCCAGCGAAACACTACTTTCAGTTGGTGCAACTTCAGCATTGTCTTCGGAGTGCTAAGGTGCTCCCGCCATCGGAAACCCATACCCAAGGATTGTCGGAGATAATCCGATCTATCGGGAGCTTATCGGGTGTGGCATCTAACTTTTACAAAACTTTATGTAATACTGTAAATAGAGGCACTCCTACAGCACAGAAATCCTGGGAGCGGGAAATGCATGTAACTTTGACCCCGGAGCAATGGAGCCTAGTCTGGAGTAAGGTGACACGGGTCTCTCGATCCGCCTCACTCACTCAGACACTTTTCTTTCTAGCCCACCGATGTTTCTATACTCCTGACAGGTTAGCCAAATGGAACGCCACCCAGAGCAATAGATGCTGGACATGCCATGCGGCCATTGGTTCACTAACTCATGTTATGTATGAATGCCCCGCATTACAGTATTACTGGAGTCGGGTCTGGGGTCGTATTCAATCAATCTATTTTGCACTTTCAGGAGCCCCTCTCTTGGAAGATAGTGGGACTCCGCTCAGCTGCGGGGATCCCCTCTCTTCCCAAATCGGCTTACTTCCTTTTAGACTTTATGCTGGGCATAGCTATTTCCCTAATTACGAAATACTGGGGAAAAATAGCTCCCATCTGAGCCCCAATGAATGGTGGAATCATGTCTGTCTCTACAGTAAATATGAGCAAATACCTCGTATGTTAGCTTCTTCCGCTCAGACCCCCCACCACTTGTCTAAATGGAAGATGCTCAACGACTATGTTCAAACTGCTAAATGCTCTCATCTGACTGTTTAAATCTGTGTAAATCTCTGTCACATGATCATTCTGTATCGCAGATACTATTTCTGTTTGTTTTGATGTACAATTACTGTTGTTTATAAGCGCTTATATGATGATACTTATCAGCTTAGAGAAGAAGCATAGGGGTGGGGGGTAATTGGGGTTGCTTTTTCCTTATTGTATGCTTGTATTTGTTTCCTTTGGTGTGTTGTTTCTTTTTGCTTGTTGTAAAATGAAAATAAAAGTTTAAAAAAAAAAAAAACACATATCTTAAGCGGCATTATTGTTTCTGAGATACACAATATTAAGCAAGCGCTGCACGGTACGACGGCAACAAACGCGTTTGCAATGCCATCGTCCGAGTCGCTCGTCGTGTGCTATATCGCCTGCTATCTGATGTTTGTCAACGAGCCAACTCGGAAAATTTATTTACATGTTTAAGGTTTTCAATATGTCATCGTCCAAGGCAAGCTCTTCCATTATGTCCGACGACGCGGAAATGCGTTTGCAGCGATGCTTGGTACTATCCTCCTCCTCCTCCTCGTCTTCCTCTTCCATCATCGCTCGTTTACGTTTCAACGCCACCGCGGCCGACAAACATGCGGCGTGCGTCATCGGCTCATCCTCTATCACATCTATCTTTTTCTGCTTCAACAGCGCAAGACACATTTTGTACATTGGTTCTGTAAAATTACAGTTGTTGATCATGCTTGTTGTAACGGAATCGATGACCAACACGTCGGTGATGTAACTAATAAATTCTTTTAATTTGTAATCGTTGTTGGGCTCGTCATCCAGGTACCCGTTGTTCTTCAAGGAAAAAAAATCCTTCGTGTATGTTTCGTTGTTGCTCTCGAGTGTTATTTTGTAGCCCTTTTTGAAGTCGTATGGCTGCAAATTGAACTTCGGCGCCGTGACCTGATCCTTATAAAAACTCAGCTTGAATTCTGTGCTCATCGGGCTCTTGATGTATTTTTCATCCGTTACCAACGACGCTATAGGAATAGATATTCCGGCTAAGTTAAAATAAAATGGGCGCAGGTACACCAATTGCTTGTTGCTGTCTATCACATCTTGCACCATCGTTTTAACATCCACGTTGTCGATCAGTTGACGCACATACGGACCCAACGTCTTGGCAGCCTCAATAGAGGCGCTGTTCTGACACCACTGCATTGTGTTTAAATTGATTCGGGTAGAATACTGACTCGCGATAAAACATGTGGCCCTTCAGATTGGTGTGCTCCAAGGTCAAATCGCTAAAGGTGTTCAACACTTGTTCGGAATCTTTCACGGCGGGCGCCGTCTTGAGAAACATCTTGTTTGTTTTGAATGCTGTAAAGAATCCCTCCATACAAGACAATAAGCTGCCCATATTGCATCCATGCATCTGCAGCATATTATTCAGTTCTTTAGACGCCGTATACAATTTATTGTGCGTGTACGCAGCATTGACCAGCAACGTAGAATAGATGCTGATGAGCACCAACTTGTGGCAGACGACGTGACTCAGGACTCCGTGCCCGGCAAACAGTGTTTTTATACAATACTTAGCCGCGGTTTATCCGTTGTTCTGGGATTGTAAGGGGTGGATAATAAAAACTGTCCGCGCTGGCCTATGTCCTCCTTGCCTTTGATGTTTCCGAGCTCCGTGTATTCGGTGGTATTATACTGAGACCACGTGCTTACGGTTCTCATCAGGCCAGTGAGGTTTTCATTTTCTTTGAAACGCGGTACGCCGAACAATGGAAAAAGCTCCTTCACCATGTTAGCGAACTTCTCGTTTTGCTTCCGCAAAAAATATATACCCGTCACTGTGTTTTTGGCATCATTGGTCAGGTTTACCTTGCCATAGGTGGTTGATGCGCTTTTAGGTTCGTCAGCCGGCACATACTGTAACACCGGCAAGGAAATGAAAACAATCGACGACGAACTTGTAATGGGTTTGTGCAGCGTCATAGAAAATTCGATCAGATGCAACATGTCCTTCTTGAACCGTGTTAGAAACTCTTTGTTGAGCATGCTCAGCAATTGTGCATCGGATCCCAGCTTGTGGTAAGACTGCAATTGGCCGGTTTCACACACTATGCGTCTGTTGGCCGCCAATATAGATTGGACAATCGCGGCGTATGAATGCGTGGCTGCCAGCAGCAACGTTTGTTTTTCTATTTGAGCAATATCCCTATAAACGTCGGAGGTCAATGCCAACATGTCGCACATTTGTCGCGACGACATGTCAAAGTACTGCATGCACGTTTCAAACGTTCTCATCGTACAGTATTCGTTTCCTTCCGTAATGTTATAATCAGGTTTCGTGTACCGCACACCGAATCCCGTAAAATGATTTGCAGTCAGCGTGCACTGAAAATCAGCCTTGTCCTTGCTGAATTCTTTTTCCAGGCTCGGAACAAACAATGGTGTGAAGAAGCACGCATTCACGCTCAGCGGCAAGCCCGGTAAACACATAGATGCCCACAATCCTTCAAAAACACTCCACGGCATTTCGGAGGCATATATCACATGTAAACATTGTATATAGGCTTCGCACGTTTTATCCAGCCACTGATGCGGCAACAGCAGCTTCTCTTGGTTCAACAGCCCGTGCTTATCTTCTCCGTCCCAATAGGTAATAGAGATGGTGCGCATCTTAATCAGCTCATCGGCTCCCTTGTGTATCTTCCGCATATACTCTCTCAACGCGCCGTGAGCCGTTTCCACGGTCGATGCTTTGATTTTTTGTGTACCCGTCGTCGGCGCTTCGCCCACCGGCATCAAATGCTTATTCTGCTTTAGGGAACACAGGAACATGTCGCCGTAATAGGACAATTGTCTTAGACAGGCATCCAAAGATATTCCGGATGTCTTTTGCGGCATTCCCAGATATGGTACGTGCTCATCATACACGCTGTATATTTCTGTTTGTTTATCGCTGCATAAATACAACAGCGGCTGAGCGTGCTGAAACAAGACAGGAAGCACATCGTCCACGGTGCATTCTAGTGTTTGAAGTTTGCTTCGCAGGTCGGAAGTAGCATGCAGGATACGAAACATCTTGAGGCGGCGAGGATGCGCGTTCAGGACACGAAGACTCATCAAACTGTTCACCGATGGCTGGCTCTAGACCAATGCTTCGATGCCAAACTGATAGGTCCTTTTATAGCTTACGCTCACTCGAAATTGAACCCCCGGACAAGCAAACAGACTGATCCTGTACTGCGATGCCTAACCCCCGATAAAGAATGCATAACTCCGTCCCCAGATATACTGACTATCGCTTCTTTATGGCGCGTTTGTAGCGTACCGGTGCGGCTCACAAACCCTATCGTATTCCGTCTTGTGATAATTCGTCAATTTTATTTTTCTTGTTTCGCTATTCTTTTATCCTGTACTGCCACATCAGAAAACTCAAATCTATGTGCGAGTTGGAAGAGTGTATCCTGTCTATATCGTCGCACGAATCGGTGGCGCATTGTATCGGCTGGAGACATCTGTTGCCTAACACGTACGAGACAAGCGAATCATTTCGTTTTCATAAGCAGCTATTTCAATATACAAAGCAGTTTGTCACCGAGGCACTCTCCGCACAGTACAACAGCGAAATACAAACTATCATGACCATTCTGACCACGCGCCAGTTGAGCCATCCTTTGTACTTGATCCCGCTTGTATTGCCGTGGACCAAATCGTTGTTTGCTATACTGTGCCGGAATATCCTATCCCCGCCGTGGTGTGTGGGACAGAACAAGTATAAAAAAATGAGTAAACTGCTAACGGCTTTAGAAAAAAACACGACGTCTTCACGCGTGCGTGCCTTCTTATGTATCGTTTATTATACGTTAAATATACACATCAACTGGATCATGTACAACATGCAACAGCTTGTGCTAGTGCCGCATACTGTTTCCGACGCTGCGGCGATGTATCTACAGGATCCCGATTTAAGATGTACATCGTGCTACAAAAACATCACCACGAGATCGAACGTGTTTAAGCAGAAGCACGCCGAGAGTATATTTTGTATCGATGACAGGACGTTCGTGAGCAGCTGTTGCGAAGCCAGAATACACGCCGTGCCCGTCGCGCCGTTTGTCGTTTACACAAATATCTCTAAACAGAAAATACGGACTGTGCCAGAAATGCAAACAGTTGGTCATTGTAAATATTAACCAGCATATTTCGGATCACTTGTTATGCGCGTCTTGTTTGTGACGTGCTATTGCTCTTGTCTAGATTAGCTTGAACTTTGAGTAGTTTTATTATATTGGCGATTTGACCATTGCTTGCCGTAATCATGGCCGTGTTGGGGAGCACCATTTCCGAGTCTGTATTAACGTGCTTCAAACGCACAAATTGAAACGCTTGTATGTTGAGATACTTTTGATATTCGACCTGACACAATAAAGATAGCATATCGTGCGTGGATTCATAGACTCTGAATGCATTCTGTGATATTCTAAATCGGCACGCGTCACATTCACGCTGTTATGCGATAAAAATTCAACCGCCTGATCCGCCGACAATTCTGCCGTCACGTCTAGGCGTCTGTGCCATTCCAGCGGGTCTTCAATAGACTCCAGACAAATACGACATCTATTGAGTTCACTCGAGTGAAGAAAAGATACGTTCAATTCGCTCATAGCATCCTGCCCACATGCGTTCAAAAACATATTGAGCATCGTTTCGCCGCCGCGCTCATACGTCAGCGACGACTTTTGTTTCTTGCTTGTCGGGGGTGCCGGAGCGCGATCGTCGATCCTTTCCTCCTCCTCGTCCAAGGACCGGCGAAGTTCGTTCCACCGACGATCGATACTGTCGGTGGACAGAAGCATGGGTGACTCCACATCGACTACCGACATGGTTTCGCTGAACACAGATAAATGCTGTCCCTTGTACTTTTATAATTTATTGTCCGTTGCTGAGCAGATGAAGAGTAAGTGCTTCGTGCGCATTAATCCTACGATGATACAGATAATCGAAGCCGATCGGTGTACGATATGCGCCAAGGAAAAGACCTACGACGATGTGCAACTTTTTATAGATATTAAATCGCAGTACGTAGCTTATAATAACAGAGCGACGGCCGGACTCGAGCTCGATATTATAGAAGTATTAGTATCGTCTTATCTGTTTAAGGTTAGACAATTCGATACCGTATATAACGCTAATCCCAGAGTGACCTACAGAAAGCTGTGGTTGAACGATGTGACGCACGTTCCGGGCGCGTTGCTGGAAGAGGAATTCATACCGCGTTTAAAGTCTCTCTATTGGACTCAAAAACACCTTCTGTTTAATTTCAAAACCGTACCGGAAATTACGGAACACGTCTTGCGAACACGCAACATAGTTGTCAAGCGTAAATACCCCTACAACGTCACCGCCGAGCGACTTAACAGCGACGATGACACAGACGATTCAGTCGATGACCACGTCGGCTGCAAACGACGATGCGATAACTGAAGAAGAGGTAGCCGCTGCCGACATTGATATCATGCGCATCAACAAACCCATCTACAAAACCGGCGATAGCGTGATCATCCAGCGACCCGACGGTTATTACGCGTACGATTTGAAAAACCTGTCCTATTCGATCACACCGACGATGGCCACCGACGCACAGGTCATAGACAGCGTGCCTGTGCTGTGCGATATATGTTTTGAACATACCGCCGACACGTACAGCGCTGTAAAACAAAAAATGCTCCGCGCCGACAAAATGTTTTTGGTAGGCACCGCGGGCATTTACGATGCCGATCCTAAAGATTATAATGCTGCCAACTATCCCTGCCCGGCTGATGAGCGTGACTTGGCTACGCACGCTCTACACCGATACTATCTAAATTTAGAAGATGTGCAATACATGGCGCATCCGACCCCCGCATATCTGCTGTGGCAACATAAGGGCAAACCGTTGGGCGATGTCTTGTTTTATTGGCACGTGCACAGATTTAACCCGAACCAATGTGCCGTTAATGCCGTCGTAGAACTAAACGCCGCCGAGCGGACGCACGCCTATTGGGCCAAAGCGAAGCAGTTTAACAACGGCTTCAGTTGGTCTATGGTAAATTATGGTAAAAAAGACATCATTGTCGAACTGAGCGCAGTTTACGCGCCCACGAGACCCGGCTGTTACTCTACCTACACGGACTATGCAAACGTACACGGGTGTCTCGATACACTTCAGTGCCATCTCAATAAAAACCGAACGCCTCAACAGTTATCTCAAGCCGACAAACTGCTATCTGCCGAATCACCGCTATTAAACCCACTGCTTCAACATTTGATAAGCACTCCGGAACATGAGGCTTCGGTGTTCTCCTCCGTTCACGACTGTGAACAATTTTATAACGAACTTTTGGGAAACCTGGAGAAAAATCTAAACGCCAGCCATCTGCTGTATCTGCACAAGGGCAAATCGTCGTTCGAAAAACATCTTCTAGACGGACGAGAAAAATTTAAAAGTATAAACGGGGAGGAAGCGGCCGACAAGTGTATAGCGGATGATTTGCTAACGGGTACAACAACGATGACAACGCCGGGGTCGACGACAACCGACATCCTCTCCCTCGCTATCGCACGCGTCTTCTTACGTTCCGTATATGCCTTGCGCACAACCCTATTACTCCGTGCCGCAGCCTCAACCGTTACACGTCGGCGCGCCACAGTATCCTATCTACCAGGCGTCCACGCCGATATCGTACACGGTGCCTGTACAGCCCACCAGCGATAATATAGAGAAACGCGTGTATCCGATTATTAGTGCGTTTCTAGAAACCGAGCGTGAGGCTAAAAAGAAACGCAAACACGAAGAATCGCTTACATCGCGCCTCAACGACATTGATATAAAATTAGCCAGACTCGCTACCGCCAATCAAGCCATAATATCTGCTTCTACGGATCAGGTGAAGACGACCGCCTCCGCAAAGGTTGTGCAAAACGAACCCGTCACAACCTCAGACTCTATAGAGCAGTTTGTGAGACTTCTCATGCTGGGTTATGGCAGAACAGATGAAAAAAGTGGGCACTACGGAGAAAATAACAGAAGGCACCGTAGAAAGAACACTGGCTAAAGCTTCCGACGAACATGCTAAAGAACAGGCGCCCAAAGAAGCTCTCACGTCGGCAGAGATGCCGCTCATGTTTGCTAAAGAAAAATCATCAGCCAAAGCGATATTATCGAAATTCGCTCAATAAATAATTTTATTTAGTATGCATTTCTATTGTCTATCGTTATTACAGACGGCGGATGACAAGCGTTACCGTCACAATTATCATGAATAGATCGCCGCACCAACGGCTCTTGCACAATAGGCTTAAAGTCATAGTATTGATGTTTGGCGGCCATGTCAGGCACATACGCATTTGTGTCGGTGTCTGTGGTGGTAGCAGAAAACAGGGTAGGGTGACCTTTTCTTTGATAGGAATGATTTTAGATAGACGAGTTTAGGTGTCGTGGGTGTTTGTACCGCCGGATCAAACACAAAAGGGTCACCCGCCGCCGCCGGCCCCGTCTTCGGCATTATCGGTGTTGGTTCGGATCGCTCCTTCATCGTTTCTACAAGGTCCTCTGGAATAGATAGACTCGGCGGTCTGTGCAGAGGTTTAGTAAACTTCAAAGGTTCCTCTTGTGTGTCAGGACCGTCAAGCGTGCCGACTGCCATCACTTTGCCGAGGAGCTGCGATAAAGTGTCGCCTTCTTTGTTGGCGAGTTTAAAACCAGAAGCGGTCTGTTCTATACGAGCGCTCCGGGGTCCATTCGCAGTTTGTGCAGATACGCTGTATTGACCAATCTGTGAACTGGGACGCACGATAAATGTTCCGATATCTTCCATAGCCAGTTTAACGTGCGCTTCCTGCATCGACAGGTCGGGCCACAAAAAAGCTTAGATGGCTGAGGGGCCGAGGAAGAACGTCGTCGTAGCAGTCCTTGTCTGTGGATGGCTCATCTGATGTTTCAGCGATATCGTAGAAACATGACATCGTTGTCCCGTTACCGTAAAGCATCAATCACTCGCTGTTATATCTTGAGGAGTTTGTGTAGATTCGGAGTTTTCTTGCCGCTGTTGTATAAGCGCCGCCGTGGAAGGATGAAGAGCGTCTAATACGATATCTTCGGCATCGCTGTCCGTGTCTAATGTAAAATGTGTCAACGGGGCGTGCCGCGATCTCAATATTCTTCCATAGCCTCGGGTGCGACTCTTACAATATTTGTAGCAACGTACACTATAATAAGTTAATATTATGCCCAATAGTCCCAACATCGTTATGCAAAATAGTACTTGTAACGAGACGATGGCGCGAAATACATACGGCGGTAAATTGGTTTTAATAATGGCTGTTTCGTTTATTAAAGAGATGTCGATAAAGAGACTCATAGCGGATATACCACCGTGTTCGGATCACGCGTAACAACGGCTGTAGCGGGCAACTGTGTCGTCGTCGTCGGTATGATGCGACAATACGTTCTTAGCGGTATCACCGTGGCAAGTGTAATGTCTTGCAGTATAAATTTTAATAAGTCGTGACTCTTGTAGAAAAAGTTATATCTGGGAAACAACAGATCTATATAGCCGTTACATAAGTCGTTGGTAAGACTCTCGTCTATTTTGAACCATCCAGACAGACGAGATCATCCTCCTGCATGTCCGTGCAAACGTCCACCATGTTTGGAATTAAATCGGGACGTTGGCACAACCGTTTCTCCACGTACCAATTGGCAGCCACAAACGGTTGCATTTGTAGCATGTCTAAAAACATCGCTAAAGTCACGTTAGGATTAAAGGTGTGAATCAGGGCGAATAATAAGGTTGGATTTCTACACTGTTGTACAAGATGACGTACAAGCATGTTTGTAAAACATACGTACATAGGCGGCAAAAATCGTGCGCAAGTCATGGGATCCGTACAGTACAAATTGTCGTGAAAATATTGGTTTAACGCGGCCGGCTCGGAGGCTCTATGCGCAAAAATGGATGGCAGGTGTTTGCACGGGTGAGCGCATGGATAAATGAAACTCAGCTGTGTTGCTAGCAGATAAAATTCCAGCATAGTGAGCTTACGGTGCAGCGTCAGACACGGCTTATAGTTTACTGGTAACGTCGTCACAGACAGTATGTGCCTTAGCAATCTCAAATCGCACGCGCCGTAGGCAGCCAGGTAAAAATTTTCTTCATACAGAGACCCTTGGGTCAAACAGCTGTGTTCATTTTTGAGGAGGCTGGGAGCCAGGAATTCGACCGAAAAAGTCGATCTGTTAATGTCAGCCTTGGGCAGTGTTAAAAAATCAGACATAACTTTTTCTTTTGACGTGACTCTGCACGCCACCGCGTCCATCTCTAACAGTTTATAGACATAGTCGATCAGCCACTCTGGCAAACTTAATAATGTATTATAAAAATTAGTGTGCTTATAATCCACGATACGTAGCTTCAAAGCCCGTAACGCATTAATCATCAGACAAGCATCGGCGAGCCACAATGCGTCTGAAACGCAAACGGCAACGGCTCGTCGATTTCCAGAACATCCATATTGGTAGGGTTCCAGAGAGGGTCAAAGAAAGTTTCAAAGAAAGGGCACAGGTAGTGAAACGTACACATGCACTGTCGCCATAACAGTAGAAACAGCAGCGTACCCCGCAAACCCATATCACCTACGAAGAATATTTACTTATGGGCGCTTCATACCGATAATAGACAAGATCGAGTAAATATGCCAGGCTGGGTCGGCGGCGTTGGAGCACTAATAATAGTGGGTTTAATTATCGGCATCGTCTATTTGGCTTTAAAACCCAACATCACGGCCTTGTCCATGTTGGGCACAGTAATGGGATAAGCGTGATTAGGAGGAGGAGCCACATACAATAAAAAACGCAGAACGCGCTGTCGACGAGCACTTATTATTATTATTGTGTGACGGCCGACGCGCTCCATCATGTTGGATTCAGTTACCAGGCTGACTTGGCTGTGCCAGGGCAGTCGGCCAAAATACGTCTACAGTTACGATTGGCTGCACGAAGCAGGAGCTGCGCACAGGCCTGTGTTTTTCGTGCGACTCAAACTAACCCGTTGTGATTCGGGAGAAGCCATCTATTTTGCCACTGTTGCGGCATGGACGAAACGCACAGCCAGGCATCTCGCCGCACACACAGCGTTACGCGAAATGGGATTGTGTTACGTCGATCCTCGTACCGTCATTCGTGGACCACGGAGAAGAAGCGTTATGAAGAAAAGACTGACATAGCGATGCCGACGGAGCACATGTAGCCCAGCCGCTGTGCAAAAAAAAAACAAGACTATACGGACGATTTAGGACGACTATCTGCATGTGTGTGCTAATAATGACTAAAGTGCTGTAATAAATGAATGTATATTTAGAAAATACACCAAATCCGGTTTGTGGAGTCACTTTATATTTATATATTTATATTTATATTTGTTTTTTATTGCATAGAATACAAAGACAGTGATAGTCGTTACGATTAATATCACAGTGGGTAAGGTCAGCAGCTGAAATGTTTCTTGAACGGCGCCGGCGGTGCTTGCGTTTCTGTAGAAATTGCTGCTGCATTATCTCCGCCTCCGGACTCAAGTTCTGCGCGTATAAAGTATAAGCAGGAGCGGCGGTTGTTTGTTGTTTTAGAAATACAGGTCGAGGATGTACGGTACCAGGCCGCATAAACATGCCGCTGCGCCGGCTTAGATAATACTCTATCCATTGCTTATCAACAGAGAATATGTAGGCATCTTTTACTTGTTTTTCTGCACATATCTGTACGTTAACCGGCGTATGAATATGTGTTTGATTGGGCCACATATATGCAAGACATCCCGACTGTATTAACCGAAGATGCGATTTCTCCAGCAACAGTATCGCTCTCCAGAGCTTCATAGTATGCATGACTCAGATTCGTATGCGGAGCGACATGTTGCACGATTACATTGTCACTACAACATAATGGCAGGAATATTGCGAATAATGCTGCTGTGTTTTGAGGTTAATAGCGCTCCGTGGCTGTCGCCCAACCACACAATAGCTTCCAATCCCGATGCAGACGGTAAAGCGCCGTGTATATTGCCGGTGTATAAACATACAAACGTGTGTCGATATAACGTATCGTATAAACATGTTGTATTGTCCCATTCTTTACGCACGTCCAAGACACGATGACAGTCTGGAAAGGATCCTTGCAACGTGGAGCTGTGCAGAGAGATAACCACGTACGACAATTCTACAGCGATACCACATTTCGGCACATGGGTCTCGTGAAGCGACAACATGACAGCGCTGTCAAATTGCAAGAGCGGGCTCAAACTGTGCCGTACCGCGCTTCCCAAATGTCCGCCTAAGACATAAGAAATTAAAAGATATTTCTGATTGTATTGTAGTTCTAAACTTTGTATCATGCCGACGCTCACGTAGGTAGAGTGTGCGGTTATAAAATACCGAGTTAAATTTTTTGGAATGGTAGCGAACGTACGAGTCAACAGGAATGCCACGTACGGCGTGTAATGTTTCATGCTCTTGAGATCGATAAAATTTAAAAACCCGAATTCGGCGTCGTACAATAATAAAGATCCGCTGCGCGCATTGTTAAGCATGGAAAAAACGTATCCCCCCTATCTATGTTATTATCTTCTAAATCCAGGTGCCAACATTCGGCCCAAACGTGAATGACGCGATTGTTATGCGTAGGTTGCCCCGCAGAGTCCAGACTATGATAGCATTCTTTAGGAGGCATGTGTAGCTTAATTCAGCTTGGACATAAACTGTATCGCGTCCCGCCATAACAACGAAGATATATTGCTGTACAAGTGCGTTATAAGCTTGGCGCCGCGGTATTGATCAAACAGGTACGTGGCTTCGTTGCCTTGACCGGTAAAGCACATTTGTTTGGCGGGTATGCAGTAAGCCCCGATGATGCCGTACGTGGGATTGATGGCCCATTTGGTCATGCACATAAACGCCATGGCTCTGTAGAAGCATTATCGTTGTACAGTTTGCTGAGGCCGACAAATGTTAACGCGTTGTCGATAAAGTCGTCCGTTAGAGGCATCGCCTCAACAAATCTACTACGCTCCGGCAGAGTTAGTGGCCACTCCATACATCCATGCCGCAGAAAAATCGGCGTCTAAAATCTGCTGCAGCGTGTGCTTATTCAAACGGCAATGCGTCTTGTTGACAAAACACTGGACCACGATACTATCTTTAGAAATAACATTCATAGAAAGGAGCGAATTGCACGCGGTGGAAGCAAACAACTGAGTGCGCGCACCGATAGCCGGGAGCAGCCATATAAGTCTCGTTTACACGAACGCACCATGTGAATGTGCGATAACGCGCCGCAGGCAAAACGTTCGTATCGTTGAAAGGTCGGGCATATCACCGCAGCAGTATCGTGGTAGGTACATTTGTCATTACAGGGATCGGTGTCAGAAAATAACAAGTTATCGGCGGATATATAATCGCACGTATACACACATGTCTTGTGAGGCTTGATAGCGCAATCTGGGCTTTTGCGTTGGCACGTGTCGGTCAAACACAGGGGCACCGGATTCTTTTGCAGCACGCACTCGTTAAACCAATCTTGCTGACAAACGCTGGTCTTTATCTGCTCGACCACTAAACGATAAAATCGCCCATTTAAATATGCATCTCCGCGTTTAATCGATATCTGATGCGTCTCTATAGAGGACACGTTTCGTCCCCGCATTGGCAGTAATACCCTGCAGAAGATAGTTGAATAGTGGGGTTAAAGCCGGTGTAGGTGCTTCTCGTGAAATAATATAATATCGGTTATCGTCCACCGCCTCGTGGTCGGTTATCGGTCACGCTTGATACTTCGGAACAGCATCACCCGGCGTTATGCACAATGTGGCACGGGTTATACAATCGATAAGGTTGAGATGGTCGACAGGCTTGCAGCCTTGTCGATAAACCGTAAAAACGAAAAAAAACATTTATACCCTCACGCCCGATGGTTATTATTGTTTAATCTTATGGTAACATTTAAATAAACATTTTTTCCCTGTATAACGAATGCCGGCCTTGTGTTTATTAGCAACTGATTGTGTGTGTGTTGCAGTGCGTTTGCGTCAGGATGATCCGACGGCCATTCGCTCGACGAAGCAGCGGGAGGAAAGATACAACGTATTAGCAATGACGCCCAACTCGTCCGCAGACGATGTCATTCCAACGTCAGGACACAGTCCATTGTGAAGACTAATCGATGTGCCTACAGCTTACCCCACAGCAGCTTCCCGGTCCTTTCCCGATGGCATCTGTTACGCGATATTACAAAGAGCACCTTTACCGTTCCGA
>CM066043.1:30062113-30104620 GCA_033557465.1 Ichthyophis bannanicus | reverse complement strand
GGGCGCGCGAGAGTGCAGCTATCAGATCGAGGCAGTGAGCAGCAGCCCCCCCCTCCATTCATCTGCCTATGGGAAGTCTGTTACAAGAGCTGAGATCCCGCTTCGGGGGCGCGCCCGCCCCTGAGGGCCTCACCAGAGGGCCCTTTGGCGTGGCCCTCCGTAAGAGTTTAATGTTTTTAAAACTATGCTATCAATTGCTTTAAAAAAAATGATTGTTCAGCGCTTTTTAGAAACCATCTATATGTGCACCCCCCGCCCTGCCCTCTTCCTCGCTCATGTCTGTGTGTGAGACAGGAGAATTCCCCCCACACCCCTTGCTGATGTGTTTAAAATTCAGGTATTCCGCGGCCGAATGAATTAGCACGCTTTAAGTAAATGAATTTGTTTTATTAAGGTGAATTAGCTAGATACCTATTGCCCGGTTTCCTGCCTGAATTAATATCTCTGAGACACAACACTAATGTGCGGTTTTGCTTCTTTATCGGTCCCTGCGCTGAGAGCTTACGATTCAATCAAGACAAGGATTCAAAAAAAGTGTTGGTTGAGACTGCACGCTGAAGGCTAGTGGATATTGTAACGGCTTCCGGACCCGAGGTCCAGGGTCCGATTCCCGGGGCATTTCTTTTTAAAATTAAATCAGCGCCTCTGAATGAGATACATTTTTTTTTCATTTCTAATCTAAAGCACCGCTACTAGCAAGACAAAGAAAAAAAAAACAATTCGTAGGTTCAGCTTATATCTGTGTATGTATCTAAAAAGTGCATTTGTCATTCCATTGCAATCTGGCAGGTATCTCCCTCCAAACCCTCTAGGTTTTTTCTGACTATAAGGATATTAACACGTGCTTCCTACCTATGTTGCCCCCCCCCCGGCCCCCCTCTCTGCCTAGTGCCTAACTGAATTCATCCGTCTGACATCAATTGCTTTAAAAAAAATAAAGTGTTCTTTTTTTGTGTATATATGACTTGTGTAAGGCCATACAAACCCTCTGAGCAGCGGCCCCCCCCCCCCTTCCTTTCCCTTCATCTGCCTACGGGAAGCCAGTTACAAGGATTGAGATCACTGCTTCGGGGGGGGGGCGGGCGAGAGTGCAGCCATCAGACCGAGGCAGTGATCAGCAGCAGCGGCAGCCCCCCCCCCCCTCCCTTCATCTGCCTATGGGAAGTCTGTTACAAGAGCTGAGATCCCGCTTCGGGGGCGCGCCCGCCCCTGAGGGCCTCGCCAGAGGGCCCTTTGGCGTGGCCCTCCGGCGAGGCCCTTTGGCACTGGGCCGTGGCGTATAACTAGAGGTGGGCATGGAAATCGTTCCTTTCATATGTCCTCAAATGATTTTGTATTGTAAACCGCTCCGATGCTTCGGCCTGAGCGGTATATCAAAAAAAATGAACATAAACTTGTAAATATCTAAAACTATGAATTGCTTCAAAAAATAAATGTTTTAAACTAAAATGAAATCGCACCTGCCCTTCTTAATATGATGATAACTATAACTACCCCCCGTAAGTCCCGATCTCTTCGTGAAGTAGAGGTTAAGCGCCACAAGGTCTTTGCTTATATATCGGTAAAACACCAATTCAAACTAACTCTATCCACCTAATCAGCAGTATAGATGCCGGACACGGGTATTTTGCATAATTAGTCCATTCAAAATCTGCAATATCACCACTGTTACGGGCTACAGAAAGAATTTATGCTTTCTTTTTTTTTAATTAATCCGTGACCAAAGAGCGTATAAGAAATCCTGTGTTTATTTTTTTTGGAGGGGGGGGGGGGAAAGAAAAGAAGCACATTAAATTGTACTTCTTAAAATTTGATTAACAACAGACAGCTAAAGTTTAATTTTAAAAAAAACATAATCTTGTCTTATACATTTTTTTTGCTTTCTATACATGAACCGATTCTGGAAAAAAAAATAGCCCTGTTATTTCTCCATAGTATAAGGTAAAAAAAAATTAAATTCTTACTCTCCTATGTTTGTAACGGCTAGTGTAATTTACCATGTAATTTGAAAAAAAAAAATTGAGCCAAGGTCACCTCTATCTCGAGAAATAGTTCAATCGCTTTATATCTATATATATATATTTATCTATGTTCTATTTCTGGCATAAAGGTTTTATGTGCTTTTAGTGGATAAGAAAAGAGAATTTTGTAAAATGGAAGGGTGTAATTATATTGGCTGAATTCAGAATAAGCGTACAATTTAAAACTGGATTTTTCTTAAAAGCTTTACATAGACAACTGCTCACAAAGAAGAGTCTTCAGGAGATGAGCCATTTAAAAAGCTTGCCGCAATAAAATCTTCCAGACCAGATACATCTGTCTTATCTCTAAAGATAATCTCAGATGTTAACAAGCACAGGTTAAATATTTTTTTTTTAAATCAAGATAACGGAATACAAATAAACACTGAGACTTCAAATAGCTTTAAGAACAATGAATTGATTGCCACCCAATATATCCTTCCCGAGCAAGGATATATATGTTATGAGACAGCTACATAGATTCTATTCTTGCATGCAGGGGAGTGATCTGAGAAATTCAATCCACATAATAACTTCAATTTAGACCATAGCTGGGTAAGAGTTTAATGTTTTTAAAACTATGCTATCAAATTGCTTTAAAAAAAAATGATTGTTCAGCGCTTTTTAAAAACCATCTATATGTGCACCCCCCGCCCTGCCCTCTTCCTCGCTCATGTCTGTGTGTGAGACAGGAGAATTCCCCCCACCCCTTGCTGATGTATTTAAAATTCAGGTATTCCGCGGCCGAATGAATTAGCACGCTTTAAGTAAATGAATTTGTTTTATTAAGGTGAATTAGCTAGATACCTATTGCCCGGCTTCCTGCCTGAATTAATATCTCTGAGACACAACCCTAATGTGCGGTTTTGCTTCTTTATCGGTCCCTGCGCTGAGAGCTTAGGATTCAATCAAGACAAGGATTCAAAAAAAAAGTGCTGGTTGGGACGGCACGCTGTAGCCTAGTGGTTATTTTAACTGCTCCAGGGTTCGATTCCCGGGGCATTTTTTTTAAAATTAAATCAGCGCCTCTGAATGAGATATATTTTTTTTCATTTCTAATCTAAAGCACTGCTACTAGCAAGACAAAGAAAAAAAACAATTCGTAGGTTCAGCTTATGTCTGTGTATGTATCTAAAAAGTGCATTTGTCATTCTATTGCAATCTGGCAGGTATCTCCCTCCAAACCCTCTAGGTTTTTTCTGACTATAAGGATATTAACACATGCTTCCTACCTATGTTCCCCCCCCCCCCGCCCCCCTCTCTGCCTAGTGCCTAACTGAATTCATCCGTCTGCCATCAATTGCTTTAAAAAAAATAAAGTGTTCTTTTTTTGTGTATATATGACTTGTGTAAGGCCATACAAACCCTCTGAGCAGCGCCCCCCCCCCTTCCTTTCCCTTCATCTGCCTACTGGAAGCCTGTTATAAGGGTTGAGATCGCCGTTTCGGGGGGTGGGGGCGAGCGAGAGTGCAGCCATCAGACCAAGGCAGTGATCAGCAGCCCCCCCTCCCTTCATCTGCCTATGGGAAGTCTGTTACAAGAGCTGAGATCCCGCTTCGGGGGCGCGCCCACCCCTGAGGGCCTCACCAGAGGGCCCTTTGACGTGGCCCTCCGTAAGAGTTTAATGTTTTTAAAACTATGCTATCAATTGCTTTAAAAAAAATGATTGTTCAGCGCTTTTTAGAAACCATCTATATGTGCACCCCCCGCCCTGCCCTCTTCCTCGCTCATGTCTGTGTGTGAGACAGGAGAATTCCCCCCACACCTCTTGCTGGTGTGTTTAAAATTCAGGTATTCCGCGGCCGAATGAATTAGCACGCTTTAAGTAAATGAATTTGTTTTTATTAAGGTGAATTAGCTAGATACCTATTGCCCGGCTTCCTGCCTGAATTAATATCTCTGAGACACAACACTAATGTGCGGTTTTGCTTCTTTATCGGTCCCTGCGCTGAGAGCTTACAATTCAATCAAGACAAGGATTCAAAAAAAAGTGTTGGTTGGGACTGCACTCTGTAGCCTAGTGGTTATTGTAACGGCTTCCGGACCCGAGATCCAGGGTTCGATTCCCGGGGCATATTTTTTTTTTAAATTAAATCAGCCCCGCTGAATGAGGCTAACAAATAAAAAAAAATTCACAGGTTCAGCTTATCTGTGTGTATGTATCTAAAAGTGCATTTATCCTTTTCTTACTGTCTGGCAGGTATCTCCGTCCACACCCTGTAGGGTTTTTCTTTTTTTTCTGACTATAAGGATATTTAACACTGCTTCCTACCTATGTTTCCCGCCTCCACCCCCCGCCCCCCTCTCTGCCTAGTGCCTAACTGAATTCATCCGTCTGCCATCAATTGCTTAAAAAAAATAAATGCTTTATCAGCACTTTTTAGAAAAGCTCGCCCCGCCCTGCCCTCTTCCTCACTCAAAGGTTTGTGTGTATGTGTGAGACAGGAGAATTGGCATGCACCTTGTTTTTTTGGTGCTAAGATAAGTCCCCCCCCCCCTGTTAGGCTTTGAACTCGGACATCTTGGCCTATCTGCCTGAATCAATGAATATACCAATGAGGTGTAGGGTTCAAAGGAATTACTTTGAAATCTCTGTGGTCAAGCCCCCTTTAGGTGTGCGATCCTACACGGCAACAAACAAGTTCTGTCTGAGGTATCCCCAGGGAATTAATTGCTTTTTCTAGCAACAGAATAGTGCAATGCACACTACGGTTACCAGTGTGTTCATGGTCGGAAGGTTACTGGTTCGAGCCCCAGTTGTGGTTCTAGCAAATCATGTCTCCCTATGTTTTATCCAAAGACGGAAACTGTTATTGCAGATTAAATAAACACCTATATTTTACTCTACAGAGATGTCCGGCTGCTAACTCCTCTCCCTTCTCCCAAGAAAAGAAAAAAATACAACTATGGTTTAATAAGTCCAGTAGGGGGCTCAACCTACCCCTCAGTGATTTGAAATTAACTTTGTTCCTTTTTTTTGAAAAAAAATTGTTGGGCATCCTTCCTACTGTGGAGTCTGAAAAGCTTATTTCAAAAAGAACAGCTAAAGGAAACGGAGACTGTAATGACGACCACCGAGACAGAGGAGGGGTGGGGGGGGGTTTGTTTGGGTTTTTTTTTTTTCAAATAGAATGAATTTGATTTTTTTTAAGACTAGAAAGTTGACAATAAATTGATTTGACCTTTATTTCTTTAAGGGCTTTATAGATCGATTTAGAGAAGCAGCTGGGCCTTGACTTCCCTTCTGATCCCGGTAGCTTGAACTAATTCTGAAAATCAAAGTCTCCTGAAGCAGTACTGACATAGTAAGTAAATATATAGCTTGATCTAATCCCAGACCCCTCCTGGTAACTGCTGTAACACGTTCGACATGCAGCACAAAACTGGGCGGTCTCTTTGAAAGTTGTGGGAACCACCAATTGTTTACGTATGGTCCCATTCCTGGGGTCCTGATTCTCTCTATATAATATTTCATTATCTAGTATGAATCTGGGCAAAACCTCCCTGACCTCCTGAACATACTCAAAAGCTAGTGTGAGAGCCTGATCCGCTCTCTGTTCCTGTAGAAAGTTAGGAAAATTTTAATCCGGCCCTGCCCTAGGAGAGTGTTGATTAGGGATTACATCATACCTTTCTGGATTAAGGCCACGTTCTCCTGCATTCCCTCTCCCATAGGGCTTCTATCCAGCACTGCACTCTGGGATTGGTAGTCTCTTAGGTAAAAACACAGTTTTTAGTAGCCTGAAGAAGCTGCCTATTTAGAGCTATATATTACCATTTGCCTTCTCTCTCATTACACAGTGACAGGTTTCCTTATCACAGACCCCCTGCTTAAGTTATTACAAACTGGTTCAGGTTGTGAAACCTCTTCTTGGGTACTTCCTTTCTAAGTGCTCATCTACACCTTGGTTTGCTTTAGGGACATGCCCAGTTACAGGCCTCTCCCTCCAAGATTTGAGTACATTAATGTGGTAGGCCTGACTACGTCCTTTCGTACTCTCTACCAAAAACTGGGCAGTCTCTTTGAATATACCTGGTCGGTGAAAAAAAAAACCGTATTAATATTTGATTCAGCGTTCCTTGCAACCACATATGACCCCCCCAACTGGATAATCACGTGCAAGTTTGAGAACCAGTCCTTTGAAAGTTGTGGGAACCACCAATTGTTTACGTATGGTCCCATTCCTGGGGTCCTGATTCTCTCTATATAATATTTCATTATCTAGTATGAATCTGGGCAAAACCTCCCTGACCTCCTGAACATACTCAAAAGCTAGTGTGAGAGCCTGATCCGCTCTCTGTTCCTGTAGAAAGTTAGGAAAATTTTAATCCGGCCCTGCCCTAGGAGAGTGTTGATTAGGGATTACATCATACCTTTCTGGATTAAGGCCACGTTCTCCTGCATTCCCTCTCCCATAGGGCTTCTATCCAGCACTGCACTCTGGGATTGGTAGTCTCTTAGGTAAAAACACAGTTTTTAGTAGCCTGAAGAAGCTGCCTATTTATAGCTATATATTACCATTTGCCTTCTCTCTCATTACACAGTGACAGGTTTCCTTATCACAGACCCCCTGCTTAAGTTATTACAAACTGGTTCAGGTTGTGAAACCTCTTCTTGGGTACTTCCTTTCTAAGTGCTCATCTACACCTTGGTTTGCTTTAGGGACATGCCCAGTTACAGGCCTCTCCCTCCAAGATTTGAGTACATTAATGTGGTAGGCCTGACTACGTCCTTTCGTACTCTCTACCAAAAACTGGGCAGTCTCTTTGAATATACCTGGTCAGTGAAAAAAAAACCGTATTAATATTTGATTCAGCGTTCCTTGCAACCACATATGACCCCCCCAACTGGATAATCACGTGCAAGTTTGAGAACCAGTCCTTTGAAAGTTGTGGGAACCACCAATTGTTTACGTATGGTCCCATTCCTGGGGTCCTGATTCTCTCTATATAATATTTCATTATCTAGTATGAATCTGGGCAAAACCTCCCTGACCTCCTGAACATACTCAAAAGCTAGTGTGAGAGCCTGATCCGCTCTCTGTTCCTGTAGAAAGTTAGGAAAATTTTAATCTGACCCTGCCCTAGGAGAGTGTTGATTAGGGATTACATCATACCTTTCTGGATTAAGGCCACGTTCTCCTGCATTCCCTCTCCCATAGGGCTTCTATCCAGCACTGCACTCTGGGATTGGTAGTCTCTTAGGTAAAAACACAGTTTTTAGTAGCCTGCAGAAGCTGCCTATTTAGAGCTATATATTACCATTTGCCTTCTCTCTCATTACACAGTGACAGGTTTCCTTATCACAGACCCCCTGCTTAAGTTATTACAAGCTGGTTCAGGTTGTGAAACCTCTTCTTGGGTACTTCCTTTCTAAGTGCTCATCTACACCTTGGTTTGCTTTAAGGACATGCCCAGTTACAGGCCTCTCCCTCCAAGATTTGAGTACATTAATGTGGTAGGCCTGACTACGTCCTTTCGTACTCTCTACCAAAAACTGGGCAGTCTCTTTGAATATACCTGGTCGGTGAAAAAAAAAACGTATTAATATTTGATTCAGCGTTCCTTGCAACCACATATGACCCCCCCAACTGGATAATCACGTGCAAGTTTGAGAACCAGTCCTTTGAAAGTTGTGGGAACCACCAATTGTTTACGTATGGTCCCATTCCTGGGGTCCTCATTCTATCTATATAATATTTCATTATCTAGTATGAATCTGGGCAAAACCTCCCTGACCTCCTGAACATACTCAAAAGCTAGTGTGAGAGCCTGATCCGCTCTCTGTTCCTGTAGAAAGTTAGGAAACATTTCTACTAACTGAGCTGGCACCCAGGGTAAACTTTGACTTGTTTCCATATCAGGCCTACCCTGTGCCCTGCAAAGTCTCTCCCGACGCTTTTGGGCTTTCAACTTTCTTACTTTCCCAGATGGTGGAGTTATTAAATCATCATGAGAGGGTAAGTCTCCTAGTAACTCTGCCCGTTCCCCCCTCCCCCTGGCTCTCTCCAGGCTGCTAACTCCGCCCTCCCTGCCTTAATACATCAATGAGCCTCATGGTTGCATTAAAGTTTTTTTTTATATATCACAAGCTGTGATTGGTTGGTTTTTTTTATATCTCTAGCCCCCTCTCCTTTCCCCCCCCCCTGTGGGCTGTGTAGGATTCAAAGTCATTTCGCTACATCCGCTGAGATTTTCTTGCTGCCCTAGGCGCCCAACTAGCACGCTTAGTGGACGGACTGTAACTAAATGAATTTTTTTATGGTGAATGAGTTGTGCCCCTTGGTAATTTCCCCCCGCCCCCCTCCCCCCGCGCCCGGTTCTTTAGCGCGCGCGCATCTAAAAACTGCCTTATGCTTTTTCTCCACGATGTCTGGCAGGTAACTCCGCCCCTTCCCCCCCCCTTCTCACTCACACACACACACACACACCCTCGTCCTCCCTGCCTGAATTGATCTCTGGGTTTCTGAGGGGGGGTTTCCTGGCAGTCAGGCTTTCAATCCGTGTATGTGTGTGTGCATATTCAGAAGCAATCCCTGCAAGGAAAAGATTTCTTTTCTCCCGGTCCCCCTCACCTCCCCCTCCCTTCCTCCACGCTGGTCTCTGTACAAAGGAATTGGTTTAAAATCTATGTGCAGCGCTGTACATATATGTCTAGTTTTAAGTTAAAACAAACGCTTTCTATCAGCTTCTGACAACACGAGTCACACCCTCCCTTCTTTCCGACTCAAATGTCTGTGTGTGTGAGATGAAAATCGTGTCGCATGCACCCTTCCCTGCTGAGATCAGTCCCCCTGTCAGGCTGCTAACTCCGCCCTCCCTGCCTTAATACATCAATGAGCCTCATGGTTGCAGTAAAGTTTTTTTTTATATATCACAAGCTGTGATTGGTTGGTTTTTTTATATCTCTAGCCCCCTCTCCTTTCCCCTCCCCCTGTGGGCTGTGTAGGATTCAAAGTCATTTCGCTACATCCGCTGAGATTTTCTTGCTGCCCTAGGCGCCCAACTAGCACGCTTAGTGGACGGACTGTAACTAAATGAATTTCTTTATGGTGAATGAGTTGTGCCCCTTGGTAATTTCCCCCCCCGCCCGGCCCCCGCGCCCGGTTCTTTAGCGCGCGCGCATCTAAAAACTGCCTTATGCTTTTTCTCCACGATGTCTGGCAGGTAACTCCGCCCCTTCCCCCCCCCGTCGCAGTCACCCACACACACACACCCTCGTCCTCCCTGCCTGAATTGATCTCTGGGTTTCTAAGGGGGGTTTCCTGGCAGTCAGGCTTTCAATCCGTGTATGTGTGTGTGCATATTCAGAAGCAATCCCTGCAAGGAAAAGATTTCTTTTCTCCCGGTCCCCCTCACCTCCCCCTCCCTTCCTCCACGCTGGTCTCTGTACAAAGGAATTGGTTTAAAATCTATGTGCAGCGCTGTGCATATATGTCTAGTTTTAAGTTAAAACAAACGCTTTCTATCAGCTTCTGACAACACGAGTCACACCCTCCCTTCTTTCCGACTCAAATGTCTGTGTGTGTGAGATGAAAATCGTGCCGCATGCACCCTTCCCTGCTGAGATCAGTCCCCCTGTCAGGCTGCTAACTCCGCCCTCCCTGCCTTAATACATCAATGAGCCTCATGGTTGCATTAAAGTTTTTTTTATATATCACAAGCTGTAATTGGTTGGTGTTTTTTATATCTCTCGCCCCCTCTCCTTTCCCCCCCTGTGGGCTGTGTAGGATTCAAAGTCATTTCGCTACATCCGCTGAGATTTTCTTGCTGCCCTAGGCGCCCAACTAGCACGCTTAGTGGACGGACTGTAACTAAATGAATTTCTTTATGGTGAATGAGTTGTGCCCCTTGGTAATTTCCCCCCTCCCCCCGCGCCCGGTTCTTTAGCGCGCGCATCTAAAAACTGCCTTATGCTTTTTCTCCACGATGTCTGGCAGGTAACTCCGCCCCTTCCCCCCCCCCCCCTTCTCACTCACACACACACACACACACCCTCGTCCTCCCTGCCTGAATTGATCTCTGGGTTTCTGAGGGGGGGGGTTCCTGGCAGTCAGGCTTTCAATCCGTGTATGTGTGTGTGCATATTCAGAAGCAATCCGTGCAAGGAAAAGATTTCTTTTCTCCCGGTCCCCCTCACCTCCCCCTCCCTTCCTCCACGCTGGTCTCTGTACAAAGGAATTGGTTTAAAATCTATGTGCAGTGCTGTACATATATGTCTAGTTTTAAGTTAAAACAAACGCTTTCTATCAGCTTCTGACAACACGGGTTACCCCCTCCCCTCTTTCCGACTCAAATGTCTGTGTGGGTGAGATGAAAATCGTGCCGCATGCACCCTTCCCTGCTGAGATCAGTCCCCCTGTCAGGCTGCTAACTCCGCCCTCCCTGCCTTAATACATCAATGAGCCTCATGGTTGCAGTAAAGTTTTTTTTATATATCACAAGCTGTGATTGGTTGGTTTTTTTTATATCTCTCGCCCCCTCTCCTTTCCCCCCCTGTGGGCTGTGTAGGATTCAAAGTCATTTCGCTACATCCGCTGAGATTTTCTTGCTGCCCTAGGCGCCCAACTAGCACGCTTAGTGGACGGACTGTAACTAAATGAATTTCTTTATGGTGAATGAGTTGTGCCCCTTGGTAATTTCCCCCCGCCCCCCTCCCCCCGCGCCCGGTTCTTTAGCGCGCGCGCATCTAAAAACTGCCTTATGCTTTTTCTCCACGATGTCTGGCAGGTAACTCCGCCCCTTCCCCCCCCCCTTCTCACTCACACACACACACACACCCTCGTCCTCCCTGCCTGAATTGATCTCTGGGTTTCTGAGGGGGGGTTTCCTGGCAGTCAGGCTTTCAATCCGTGTATGTGTGTGTGCATATTCAGAAGCAATCCCTGCAAGGAAAAGATTTCTTTTTCTCCCGGTCCCCCTCACCTCCCCCTCCCTTCCTCCACGCTGGTCTCTGTACAAAGGAATTGGTTTAAAATCTATGTGCAGCGCTGTGCATATGTCTAGTTTTAAGTTAAAACAAACGCTTTCTATCAGCTTCTGACAACACGAGTCACACCCTCCCTTCTTTCCGACTCAAATGTCTGTGTGTGTGAGATTTTAAATGATGCCTGTGCGCCTTGGTAATTTCCCCCCGCGCCCGGTTCTTCAGCGCGTGCGTGTATCTAAAAACTGCATTTTGCCTTTCTCCCCGATATCTGTCAGGCAACTCCGCCCCTTCCCCCCCCCCCCTTCTCACTCACACACACACACACACCCTCCTCCTCCCTGCCTGAATTAATCTCTGGGTTTCTGAGGGGGGATTTTCCTGGCTGTCAGGATATTAACCCGTGCTTTCTATGTGTGTGTGTGTGTGTGTGTGTGTGTGTGTGTGTGTGTGACGTAAAGGATCTTTTTTTCTCCCGGCCCTTTTCCCCCTGTTGGACTGTGTAGGGTTCAAAGGAATTGCTTTAAAATCTCTGTGCTCAAGCCCCCTTTAGGTGTGCGGTCGTATACCGCAGGGAATTAGCTGCTTTTCCAGCAAAGGGGTAGTGCAGTGTACACAGCCTGTGTGTTTGTGGTCGGAAGGTTACGGGTTCGAGCTCCAGCTGTGGTTCTAGCAAATCATGTCTCCCTATGTTTTTTATCCAAAGACGGAACTGTTATTGCAGATTAAATAAACACCTATATTTTACTCTACAAGGCATAATAAACACGTGCAAGCCCCAGAGCAGAGTTTCTTATTTATGGGTTCCTATTTCAGTGGCTCAATCACTGACCTGTATGTGTGTGTGTGTGTGTGTGTGTGGTTGGATCCCATCCCCTGGCGGTTACTTTTGGAAAATGCACTATGTACTAGTTAGCAGACTTTCTGCGGTTTTAGCACGTGTATGGCTGGAACACCTTGTGAGGTGAATGTGCTCTTCCCTGCTGAGATCAGCTCCCGTGTCCGACTGCTTCTCCCAAGAAAAAAAAATAGAACTATGGTTTAATAAGTCCAGCATTTATTTATTTAACAATTCTTATATACCACGCTATTTGTTATCAGTTTACATTCAACAAAGAGTATTCAGATCAGAATAGACTGATTGAATTTACATTATAACGGGGAATAAAAACTTGGAGAACATGGGTAACTATTTACATAGAATGGTTGAGGAGTCCATAAAAACTATATACATAATAGATGATACATGATCTGAAAGTACATGATATATGCTTCTGGGTAGAAAAGAGAATGCTTGGGGCTAGGGGCTCAACCTACCCCTGAGTGATTTGAAATTAACTTTGTTCCTTTTCTTGAACAAAAAAAACCCTGGAGTCTGAAAAGCTTATTTCACAAAGAAAAGCTAAAGGAAGCGAAGGCTGTAATGATGACCACCGAGACAGAGGAGGGGTGTGGTTTGTTTTTTTTTCCAAATAGAATAAATTTGGATATTTTTTTTTGTTGTTAAGACTAAAAAAAGTTGACAATAACTCGATTTGACCTTTATTTCTAGATCGATTTAGAGAAGCAGCCGGGCCTTGACTTCCCTTCTGATCCCGGTAGCTTGAACTAATTCTGGAAAGCAAAGTCTCCTGAAGCAGTATCGACATAGTAAGTAAATATAGCTTGATCCACTCCCAGACCCTTCTTCCTGGTAACTAACCAGAGTAGGGCCACGATGAGATATTAGTTATATTTTACCGGTGAATCTCACTTTAGCAAATGAGCTAAAATCTGTCATTCTTTTGACAACATCAGAACTCTTGCCCCCCCCCCCCACCACCCCACTAGTCTTTTTGAATTTACCAACGTATGCACCACGAGTATATGGCAAAGAGCCTCTGCTTTCTTTAGCAGTTGTATCGCATATGTTAAGAACTTGCCTCCTTGGGCCATACTAGCAGTCCAAAGCCCAACATCCTCTCTCCTGTCTGCCGGTCACTTAAGCTGCGAACTGCTAGTCAGTCGGGATAGGAGTTGATTCCACACGTTACCTTTTATATACAAAAGAAAGATCCTCCTGTACAGTAGTTTGGAGCAGTGTGTGTGTGTGTGTCAGTCGTGTAATTTGGCTAGCTAGCTAGCTAACTAACAATGTGGTGAACCTGGAGTTGAGAAGCTGTTCCATCCTCATTTCCCAATCTGTCTCTGCTTAGAGCCAAAAAAAAAGAGCCCTGGGCCTAAACAGAGGTCCTCCTGCTCCACTCGAGCAAATCCTGCTCCTGACAAATTCAAATACACCACCGTCTCCAACACATGAATATTACACATGAGTCCCTCAATACCCCCCACCCCACCCCACCCCACGCCCAGCCTTAAAAGAAATGCATCCTTACAAACATACGATCGATCGATAAAAAAAACCAAAACAAAACAAAATACCAATCATCAAGGGCTTGATTAGAGACGAGAAACCCGCCCTACTTTTTTTGTTACAGAGACATACATGGCTTTGCGGCTACTGACACAATCCTATTAAACCGACTACATGCGCAAAAAAAAAAATAAAAACATATATCTATCTATAATATATATAAAACCTATCTAACTGCCACCGTGACATCGAATAAAAAAAATGTGAGGAGCACTCACGACCAAAAAAAAGGACCTCATCAGACATTTTTAACAGCGTAGATGCTATTGACATCATTTTAAAGTAGTAGTAGCAGTAGAGAATAAGAAGACCCTCGCGCTCTGCCTTATGTACAAACCTCGCCCCAAGCTTGCGCAGCTTCATTGAGAAAACCACTCGTCTGAACCTTAACTCGTGCCACACAGAAAGATTTCTCGGATAGACTCTCACGCACGTGATCTAGTGTTCCTCCCCACACTTTTATAAGTGCATATGTTTTATCGTTTAATTTGTCTAAAGAATGGTGGGTAATCTCGGGCCCGTGGTTGAAAGTCGTGTACAGGCTGTCCTGACCGGGCCTGTGGTTGGAAATGAGCGTGTGTAACGCCTGACTCACGCTCGCAAGCGTTCAAGTTCCCGGGGCTGGGCCTGTGGTTGAAAGTTATCAGGGGTGGTGGGTGGGAGTTTGTTTATTTATTTATTTGTCCAGGCTGGCCAGGCCTGTTTTGAAAGTTGTGTATAACAATCACAGATACGCCGCTCCTGCATCCCTCGGCCCAGGTTAGTTCTGCTTGGCTGGAGGAGGGGGGGGAGGAGTATATCTCGTTTCGGGCCCGGTACTCTGAGTACACCTCAGCCTCCAATCGGGAGAGTTCGGGGATAACCGCCGTTGGCGTAATTTCTCACCCCTATGTACTGTAATACGACTTACAGAATCCCCATCAGGCCGGGGTTGTGATCCTCTCCGGCTGATCTACGATTCCTCAGGGAGGGTAGGTAGACCTGGGACAGCTAGGCCGATAAAAAAAAATAGAGGCCGCTATCCCTTCCTAGGAAAAACAAAAACAAAAAGAAAAAATAATAGAGAAAGCACATACCCGATGATAACGTTCCTGGGAGTGGTTTATCTACTTAGGAGCGAGCGGGGGGACACGAATAAGGGAGGCTCGGTGGTTACCTAAGGTCGGGGGGTTCGATTCCCACGCGGGGACAAGCAACTTTTACAGGCCGGAGGGACCGGGGTCTCTAGTCCCACGGTCACTCCTTGTGGCCTTGGGCGAGCCACTTAACCCTCCGTCGCCTCAGGTACACTTAGATTTCGAGGCCTTCGGGGACAAGGGAATAAAAAAAAGTACCAGTAAGTATACACGTAAACCGCACTGATTCTAAAGAGCGCGGTATAAAAAAAATTAATAAACATGAGCGGCAGAAATTTAAAAAAATGAGAAAAGGAAAGCTAAAAAAAGTTTGAGTTTTCGCGAGTGACACGGTATCGACGACGCACATTCTATTGAAACAAAAAAAACCCTGATGGTGAAATGAAGGCAGAAGACGTATTAAAGGCTTTCGGTGGAGAAACATCTGTAGCTTGCTGTTGCGAAGAAAAGCGCAGCATAACAATTCCGAGTCGTCCTTGATCAACTTCATGTGTTCCCGTTGGTGGCCGAAATGAGTTCAGAGTTTATGGACATAATCCATCACCGCCGCCGCCGCCACCTTACGGGGATCGATTAAATTTTTTTTGACAACTTGCTTATCAAATTTCAGGGTCTTCATTATGAACTTCCCACAAGTGGAGTTGAGTGCTATGCATGTGAAGACGCTGCGGGAGTTAAATCGCAAAAGGCCTATGAGTTCCTCTTTAAAGCACTTGGTGCGGGAACGGACAGGATAATAGTCGATGCTTATCAAATTGCGGGGGCAGTGTGAGTAATTCTTGCTCCAAGGACACAAGCACCGTCCCCAAACTCAATTCTAGTGAAACGGGTTTGGTATTTATCACAGAAAGGTAAGCAAAGCACAGAAGACAAACAAACGTTACTGTAAGGGGCTTACACCGGAGGGGACTGGCCATTTCACGATAAACCGGGAGACGAGGAGAACTCCTACGCTAACTATCGCAAAGATAAACAAAAAAAAGAGAAGCGTGCTATAAATCCTCGGTTTCCACCACAGTCACTCTCTGAGTCTCTACTTTGAAACGCTGGTCAAAGCCTCCTTCCCCGAAAGGATAATAAACAGATAGGCATAGAGGAAAAAAAATTACAATTTTAAGTAAAAAATAAAGAATTATATAACAGTCTCTTAAGCTTTGCCTTCAGGCCAAGGCCCCGGCAGGCTTCTCAACTAAGAGCCTCTTCTTTTTTTTTCGGGACCCTAGTAGGGATTTGGCTGCCCCTTCTTCTCGACCTGGTCCGGGGATTTGAGGTGGCGGGGTGCGCTTATATAGCGAGTCTAACGCAATCGGGGTGGTTAGAAGGGCCCTTCTCACAGTATCTGTAGTGCTTGTTGTTAGTAGGCTTTAATCGGGATCCAATCTCTGGGTTGGAACGAGTGGGCAATCACGGCTAATGAGAGAGGCCGCGCATACCCGTGGAGGGAAGAAATTTGCTGCTGCAAAATATAAGAGGTGAAGTGAGAATCTTGCAAGACATAGGTGTGGTGGTGGTGGGGGGAGGGCGGTTCGGGGCCATATCAAGGAAGCGGGTCAAAAACTAAGCTTTTTTTTATTGATACGGCATTAAAAAAAAGCCCACCCCACCTGTTCTTTAGCCCACGGTTACCCTAACATTCTGCTCACCCTGGAGCTCCCTCCTGCATATAGCCACTGGTATACTGTATATAGCTCATCCTGTAGATAGCTCACCAAGAGAAATCATTGTCTCACCCCACAACTACTCCCCTATGTTAACAAAAACAGGATCCGCAACCACAACAACCCCGGCCCTGTGTGTGTGTGTGTGTGTGTGTGTGGCGCGTGAGTCAGGCTTCTGCTTCTGCTTTTTTAGAGCTGTGGGTCTGTGTTTCAGCTTATGCTCAGGCACGCGTCGCTGCTGCTGCTGCATCATCATCATCAGGAACCGGCCTTTCGTTCTTCTGCAGGGGATGACATCGAAGCGATTTAACATTTGAAGAAACGAAAGAAAAGATTATATATGAACGGTAGGTGAATCTGCGTATATACTTTAACCGCACAACGGTATTGTTCTTTAGAACCATCTCTGATGATGTCTGTTTGTTTCTATACTTCTTCTATCTCAGAATACTCTCAACTCGAATTTAAAAATTTTGTCAGAGATTTGTTTACAAGTCACACCACGAGAACCATGGAAGGCAACCGTGATCAAGACGGTGCTAGAAAGGGAAAAAGAAAAGAGAAGCTGCATCATTGTTCTTCTGCGGGGGGTGACGCTGTTACGTTAGACAAGGAGACCTCTATTTCCGTATCTGCGTCTGTGAGAAAAGGTATCTCTCGCAAAACCAGTTTTGTATTGCTAATAATTCGTATTACTTAAAACGTTAAAAAACATACAAAGATTAATAATAATAACATTTATTTATTTATTTGTTTATTTTAGAAAACAAGACGACGGAGAACAAAGGCGTGGTTGGAATCTTAAAAACCCGTCCGACCGATCCTGGATACGACTCCGTGCATCCATGTTCGTCATCGTCAGGCGTGTGTGAAAAAACGAACGATAAAATTATTATTATCGACGATGACGACAGTCTTGATGATCTTGGAGATGTAGATGATACTGTTGCTTATGTCAATAAAGATGATGATGATGATGATGATGATTTAAACATTAATGCGCCCCAAGCTAAAGGAGAGAACATTGGCCAAAGAGACAATAGATGGAGAGAAAGAAGTCAGCTTGTTGAGAGACCTGTGTTGTTTACACAAAAGGGGCGCAGCTCTTTCACGATGACAAACGGAAGCGTAGATGAAAATAGCTCCCCTAGAAAACGCATAAGCAGGAGTCCGTCCTGCGGATCCGGAGAGGGAAGCTTAGATACAGAACAGACTGGCCGTGGCAACAGAGAGCAAGATTGTTGGGGAGGGCAGGGTAGACGTGAAGAGAGAGGACCCGTTTTTTGCCAGAGGAAAATACAAAGCTGCAGAGACAGCAGCCCCGACAGGAAACGGGGCTACTGGCGCCGCAGTCCCTCAGTAAGTCCCGGAGACGGTAATCCCGATGGGAGACGGGACCAGCGGCACCGCCGCCGCAGTCACTCCGTAGTAGGGCCCAGAGACGGAGGTAGTCCCGATAGGAGACGGGGCTGCCGCCGCCGCAGTCTCTCCGTAGTAGGGCCCAGAGACGGTAGCGGCGGCCCCAATGGGAGACGGGGCCGCCGCCACCACCGCCACCGCAGTGCCTCCGTTGTAGGGTGCAGAGACGATGAAGAAAGGGATCGGTACCCTGCAACCGACAGGCCGCAGGTTATCACACCCCAGAGAAACACGATAGTCAGATCGAGCAGACCTGGAACTACGAGTCCTCCTATCGGGTCTGCGGCCCACAACGCTGGCGGGGTCAGAGACGGAAGAAGAAATAATAAAGGCGATATCTACAGAGATAGAAGGAGCGGAAGGCGTTATTCTGCATCTCCTTTACTTCTACAATCCTCTCCGGTCGATGAAAATGAAGAAAGCGTCCGGCAAAACGGGTGCTCTTCGAGCTCCCGTAATAAGCACGTGACGTGGGAACAGGACCAAAAAGAAAGGGAGACGTTATTTCGACGATATATGACCTTGTGGAAACACAACGAAACCTTGACCGAGAGACTAGAAGAAGCCCAACAGAACGGAGAAAGAAGAGCGCAGGAACTCGAAATAGATTTAAAGAGGAAACACTCGATAAAATTGAAGCGCGCGGAAAATAAACGGCAGACCTTTCTGAAGAATACCGAGAAACGACTAGAGCGGTTGAAGGAAGCGGTCGCGAAGGCGCAAGCAGAGTCAAACGAAAAGGATGAGGCGTACAAGACGATAAGCGAGGAGATGTACAAGTTACGTGAAGACGGTAAGCGTGTTCTCTCGAAATTGGAAGAGGCGACCGGAGAGAAAGAGGACCTGTACAGACATCTTGCGGAACTGGAAGGAGGAGAGCATACCGGAGGGGACCGCGTTTCTTTAAAGGAACTGATCGACGAGCTCTACAAGAAGGCCGTAGAGCATGGTAAATTGTGCCTGGCTCGCGTGATAAACGAGTGTCTGCGAGAGGAAGGCGGTGCCTTCGTAGAGTCCGATAAGCCCGAGGACGCCGTGCGCAAACTGTGCGGAGACTACAAGGAAGGATTTGTCAGGGAGCTTCAATTGTGGGTAGACGCTCTGCGAGGCAACGAAATTCCGTCCTACAGCGGGCGCTACAGATCTCAATTTCAGCAGTTCATGGACCTAAAAAATACACTACAGGATGCACACGACCGGGAACGACGAGGGATTTTCACGGAAAGCGATTATGACAGCGCCACCGCCGCGACTCTGCGAGAATGCGAACATTTAAGTTTGACTCTTGCTGTGCCCACGTCGACGGCGGACTGCGTGACGACGATCGCCCACTCGAGCATAGACATAGACTGTGGTACCGCGGCAGTATCGTCCCCGGTTTTTTCCTCCACCACCTCCCGCGATGAAGAGGTAGATAATCATCGGACTACTATAACCGCGCCTCAGCCCCTGATTCAAGACCACATCGCGACTCTTTCAGAAGAGCTTGTCCCGGTAACCGGTCAGAAATTGGAATCTCTGATGCGCGCGGAAGACGGACTAATAATCGAACCCGGTATGGACGAAGAAATGAATCCGGGAGACTCGTTGCAGGAAGCCATGCTTTCTTCTGGTCTACAAATCGTTCAAGCCACTATTCAAGACGCAGACCCGAGTACCCATGTGGCGGCAGAAAATCGAATCGCTTTGCGAGGGAAGAGACCTATTCCTCAGAAGCAACCGCGCCAGATGTTCCTCTGGAACCTTGACGATGGATGTAGAGGAGGATCATCATCATCATCGCTACCACCAGCACCACCAATATGCATAGGCAGTTCTTCTGATACTGACGACGACGACGACGACGACGAAATATCAAGGAAACGCTCTCGCTGTCTCGCATCGTCCTCAGGAGACAACGTGGCTTCCTTCTCCCGCAGATCTTCTTCTTCTTCCTCCTCCTCCTCCTGCAGCTCTTCCTCTTCACGTTCCTCCTCCCACTCCAGCTCCCGCTCGTTATCACGTGTAGAAGTAATTAGCGAGAATAGCAGAATGTTATCGGACTGTGAACCGCGGGCAGTAACGCTATGATGGATCACGAAATGCGCAAAGTATCAACTTATACGCATAAAGTCAAGAACAGAAAGGTTGTCCGCCGTGACTCTGAGAACTCTGAAGCAGCAGCAGCAGCAGCAGAAGTTGAAAGACGTAGAGACGAGGACGAAACGAAACAAAGGGAACGTAAAGAAACCCAGAAAGGCAAAGGGAAATCCAGCAGCCCAAAGGAAAGAGTAAACTTAAACGGATCAACAGACAGGGACGAGCGGCTTGAGGCAAAGAGACATCGAATCAAAAACGGTCCCGCGCTCACACAGCGAGCCGTGTGCGCACAGTCCAACGCGACATCGATGTCTTCTTACAGGCCTGTCTATAAGGGCACCGCCAGAGCAGAGAATTTGCCGAGAAAACTCCAGAAAATGCTAGACTCTTCAGAGAAAAAAATAGAAGTTCTTAAAAAAACAGAAGGGGTTTCCGAACTGACCGCTTGCTATAAGAGAGAGCTGTCCCTTACTATGGATACTTACCAGGACGTGTACTGTATAATTCTGTTTCACAGCACCGCCCATATATTTATACCTCAACTTTCATGCACTTCCATTTGGCCTATCATGAGACCCTTCTTTGTCAATCCTGTAAAAACCGTGTGTGAAGATCTGATGTCCATGTTATGCGCATCGGCTAAATTTGTGGTGGAAGGAGAGGTGTGCTATGACGTTTTGCTAAAGAAACTGAAGCGCACCTTTATAATGTTAGGGCCTATGAAACCCTTAGTAGAAATCTATGGAAGGGGCGTGCGAAGTTTTATGAAGTCAAAGAACGGCTACGTGAGAGTGCTGGCCACTCTGATGATCATCAATTGTAGCAGTCTGCGTGATCCGCAATTAAAAGAGCGGTTCCCGACAGCCACCTGCTTGTTCTGTCCTTGGTGCGACGATTGCAAACACGTGTGCGAAATATGTCGGGCGAATCACGGCTTCGACCACGCAACATGCCCCTGCTACTGGGGAGATTACAAAATCATGAAATTGTGTTTCAACACCATGTACGAGTATATTCGACAAGGAAAACTAAAGCACGTTTCTCCTCCGAACGTCGTATGAGAGACTAGAAAAGAAAAAAGAAGACATGACGATGTCTAGAAACAAATCAAAACCATAAATGTAAAAAAAAACACACACACACCCGTTGTACTACATTAACCCGTAAGAAAATCAGAAACGTACAGATATACATATCTGACGAGTCTTACCGATGTGCGGTACTGTGCTTTTTTTTTCAACATGAAAGTAATATAGCGTGTGATATCAAGTCCACTTGGCAATGGGATGTGTTGTTTTTGTTTTTTTTTGCAACGTTAGGTCGCATGACTTGTCAGGGGCCGCAGAGCGCGCAGGAATCGAGTCAGCATTGGTCCTGTGTATTACAATACAATATGACTTTAAGGGATTTGATCACCATGTAATGCATATCCCCTCGGTTTAGTTGTAATTAGTGTAACAGATTGTATATACATATATATATATATATATATAACTGCAAGTTGTAAATATTGTAACAATAAGTATATATGTAATTGCACCTGTAAATATTGTATCAGATTCTTGTGCAGTGAGAACCCAATCATTCTGCATTAACTGTCGATTACCCCTCCTGATAGGTATAGTCAACAGCAGCTGATCGCTGGAAGTAGCGGTATACAAATGCTCTCTAAATAAATAAATAATTGCTTAAACCCACTTCTATAAGGCATCTCATCTTTCCATGTTGTAGGAGTTAAGCATATCAATAAAGGTTATATAACCAGATTAGGGACAGAAATGAAAAAAAAAGTAACAGAATATAAGAACATTATTCTTGCAGATGATGATTTTATCGTCAGAAGTGTGGCAGGACTGATCAGCTTGATGCGAGAGGTTAGAGACCATCAGGTTAGAAACAGACTAGACTCGTATATAGTAGGACCATGAAGGAAGAAAGAGGAGCGTATGTTGAAATAACATAACCCCGACTCGAGTCATGGATGCGCTCGAGTGGGGCATCGAGATGATGAGGCTCGAGACCTATGATGATGATGCAAGAGCCCGTTACATCCCTATGGTGATTAATTTTGCCACATGTAGGGCTCAGGCAATTCTGAGGTCGTAGAATGCCTTTGTCATCTAGAATATTTGGATGCACCCAACGAGCGGAGCGTCGAGATGGATCTTCCCGACAAGTGGGCCAGGGGATGGACCTGCCCGACAAGTGGGCCAGGGGATGGACCTGCCTGACAAGTGGGCTAGAGGATGGACGTGCCCGACAAGTGGGCCAGGGGATGGACCTGCCCGACAAGTGGGCCAGAGGATGGACCTGCCCGACAAGGGAGCCATCTGCCCGACAAGTGGGCCAGGGGATGGATCTGCCTGACAAGTGGGCCAGAGGATGGACCTGCCCGACAAGAGGGCCAGGGGATGGATCTGCCCGACAAGTGGGCCAGGGGATGGACGTGCCCGACAAGTGGGCCAGAGGATGGACGTGCATGACAAGTGGGCTAGGGGATGGATCTGCCGACAAGTGGCCCTGAGGATGGACCTGCCCGACAAGTGGACCAGGGGATGGATCTGTCCGACAAGTGGGTCAGGGGATGGATCTGCCCGACAAGTGGGCCAGGGGATGGACCTGCCCGACAAGTGGGGCCATCTGCCCGACAGGTGGGGCCAGGGGATGGATCTGCCCGACAAGTGGGTCAGAGGATGGACCTGCCCGACAAGTGGGGCCGTCTGTCCGACAAGCGGGCCAGGAGATGGATGCGCCCAAGCGGGGTGTTGAGATGGATTTGACCGACACACTGGCCCAGTAGATGGATGTGCCCGAGATGGATCTGCCCGACAAGGGGGCCAGGGGATGGACCTGCCTGACAAGTGGGCCAGGAGCTGGATCTGCCCGACAAGTGGGCCAGGGGATGGATCTGCCCGACAAGTGGGCCAGGGGATGGACCTGCCCGACAAGTGGGCCAGGGGATGGACGTGCCCGACAAGTGGGCCAGAGGATGGACGTGCCCGACAAGTGGGCCAGAGGATGGACCTGCCCGACAAGGGGGCCAGGGGATGGACCTGCCCGACAAGTGGGCCAGAGGATGGACCTGCCCGACAAGTGGGCCAGGAGATGGATCTGCCGGACAAGTGGGCCAGGAGATGGATCTGCCCGACAAGTGGGCCATCTGCCCGACAAGTGGGCCAGGGGATGGATCTGCCCGACAAGTGGGCCAGGGGATGGACCTGCCCGACAAGTGGGCCAGAGGATGGACGTGCCCGACAAGTGGGCCAGAGGATGGACCTGCCCGACAAGGGGGCCATCTGCCCGACAAGTGGGCCAGGGGATGGATCTGCCTGACAAGTGGGGACGTCTGTCCGACAAGAGGGCCAGGGGATGGATCTGCCTGACAAGTGGGCCAGGGGATGGACGTGCCCGACAAGTGGGCCAGAGGATGGACGTGCCCGACAAGGGGGCCATCTGCCCGACAAGGGGGCCAGGGGATGGACCTGCCCGACAAGTGGGCCAGAGGATGGACCTGCCCGACAAGTGGGCCAGGAGATGGATCTGCCCGACAAGTGGGCCAGGAGATGGATCTGCCCGACAAGTGAGCCATCTGCCTGACAAGTGGGCCAGGGGATGGATCTGCCCGACAAGTGGGCCAGAGGATGGACCTGCCCGACAAGTGGACCAGGGGATGGATCTGCCCGACAAGTGGGTCAGGGGATGGATCTGCCTGACAAGTGGGCCAGGGGATGGACCTGCCCGACAAGTGGGGCCATCTGCCCGACAAGTGGGGCCAGGGGATGGATCTGCCCGACAAGTGGGAGAGAGGACGGACCTGCCCGACAAGTGGGGCCGTCTGTCCGACAAGCGGGCCAGGAGATGGATGCGCCCAAGCGGGGTGTTGAGATGGATTTGACCGACACACTGGCCCAGTAGATGGATGTGCCCGAGATGGATCTGCCCGACAAGGGGGCCAGGGGATGGACCTGCCTGACAAGTGGGCCAGGAGCTGGATCTGCCCGACAAGTGGGCCAGGGGATGGATCTGCCCGACAAGTGGGCCAGGGGATGGACCTGCCCGACAAGTGGGCCAGGGGATGGACGTGCCCGACAAGTGGGCCAGAGGATGGACGTGCCCGACAAGTGGGCCAGAGGATGGACCTGCCCGACAAGGGGGCCAGGGGATGGACCTGCCCGACAAGTGGGCCAGAGGATGGACCTGCCCGACAAGTGGGCCAGGAGATGGATCTGCCGGACAAGTGGGCCAGGAGATGGATCTGCCCGACCAGTGGGCCATCTGCCCGACAAGTGGGCCAGGGGATGGATCTGCCCGACAAGTGGGCCAGGGGATGGACCTGCCCAACAAGTGGGCCAGAGGATGGACGTGCCCGACAAGTGGGCCAGAGGATGGACGTGCCCGACAAGTGGGCCAGAGGATGGACCTGCCCGACAAGGGGGCCATCTGCCCGACAAGTGGGCCAGGGGATGGATCTGCCTGACAAGTGGGGACGTCTGTCCGACAAGAGGGCCAGGGGATGGATCTGCCTGACAAGTGGGCCAGGGGATGGACGTGCCCGACAAGTGGGCCAGAGGATGGACATGCCCGACAAGGGGGCCATCTGCCCGACAAGGGGGCCAGGGGATGGACCTGCCCGACAAGTGGGCCAGAGGATGGACCTGCCCGACAAGTGGGCCAGGAGATGGATCTGCCCGACAAGTGGGCCAGGAGATGGATCTGCCCGACAAGTGAGCCATCTGCCCGACAAGTGGGCCAGGGGATGGATCTGCCCGACAAGTGGGCCAGAGGATGGACCTGCCCGACAAGTGGACCAGGGGATGGATCTGCCCGACAAGTGGGTCAGGGGATGGATCTGCCCGACAAGTGGGCCAGGGGATGGACCTGCCCGACAAGTGGGGCCATCTGCCCGACAAGTGGGGCCAGGGGATGGATCTGCCCGACAAGTGGGCCAGAGGATGGACCTGCCCGACAAGTGGGCCGTCTGTCCGACAAGCGGGCCAGGAGATGGATGCGCCCAAGCGGGGTGTTGAGATGGATTTGACCGACACACTGGCCCAGTAGATGGATGTGCCCGAGATGGATCTGCCCGACAAGGGGGCCAGGGGATGGACCTGCCCGACAAGTGGGCCAGGAGATGGATCTGCCCGACAAGTGGGCTAGGGGATGGATCTGCCCGACAAGTGGGCCAGGGGATGGACCTGCCTGACAAGTGGGCCAGGGGATGGACGTGCCCGACAAGTGGGCCAGAGGATGGACCTGCCCGACAAGGGGGCCATCTGCCCGACAAGTGGGCCATCTGCCCGACAAGTGGTCAAGAGGATGGACCTGCCCGACAAGAGGGCCAGGGGATGGATCTGCCCGACAAGTGGGCCAGGGGATGGACGTGCCCGACAAGTGGACCAGAGGATGGACGTGCCCGACAAGTGGGCCAGAGGATGGACCTGCCCGACAAGGGGGCCATCTGCCCGACAAGGGGGCCATCTGCCCGACAAGGGGGCCAGGGGATGGACCTGCCCGACAAGTGGGCCAGAGGATGGACCTGCCCGACAAGTGGGCCAGGAGATGGATCTGCCCGACAAGTGGGCCAGGAGATGGATCTGCCCGACAAGTGGGCCATCTGCCCGACAAGTGGGCCAGGGGATGGATCTGCCCGACAAGTGGGCCAGGGGATGGACCTGCCCGACAAGTGGGCCAGAGGATGGACGTGCCCGACAAGTGGGCCAGAGGATGGACGTGCCCGACAAGTGGGCCAGGAGATGGATCTGCCCGACAAGGGGGCCATCTGCCCGACAAGTGGGCCAGGGGATGGATCTGCCTGACAAGTGGGGACGTCTGTCCGACAAGAGGGCCAGGGGATGGATCTGCCTGACAAGGGGGCCAGGGGATGGACCTGCCCGACAAGTGGGCCAGAGGATGGACCTGCCCGACAAGTGGGCCAGGGGATGGACCTGCCCGACAAGTGGGGCCATCTGCCCGACAAGTGGGGCCAGGGGATGGATCTGCCCGACAAGTGGGCCAGAGGATGGACCTGCCCGACAAGTGGGGCCGTCTGTCCGACAAGCGAGCCAGGAGATGGATGCGCCCAAGCGGGGTGTTGAGATGGATTTGACCGACACACTGGCCCAGTAGATGGATGTGCCCGAGATGGATCTGCCCGACAAGTGGGGCCATATGCCCGACAAGTGGGCCAGGGGATGGACCTGCCCGACAAGTGGGGCCATCTGCCCGACAAGTGGGACAGAGGTGGACCTGCCCGACATGTGGGCCAGGGGATGGACCTGCCCAACAAGTGGATCAGGGGATGGATCTGCCCGACAAGTGGACCAGGGGATGGACCTGCCCGACAAGTGGGGCCATCTGCCCGACAAGTTGGCCAGGGGATGGACCTGTCCATTTCGACGCCCCGCTCGCTGGGCGCATCCAAATATTCTAGATTACAAAGGCATTCTACGACCTCAGAATTGCCTGAGCCCTACATGTGGCAAAATTAATCACCATAGGGATGTAACAGGCTCTTGCATCATATGTCTCGAGCCTCATCATCTGGACGCCCCGCTCGGGCGCATCCAGCTCTAACCACCAGACTACTTCTTCCTCAGCAATTGACAATAAATATATTTATTTATAAGTAGTATAGCAAGGCTTGTACTTTTTTTATTATTATGCGTTCTCTCTTATACGATATATATATATATATACATTATGACACGATGCATCTTCTCTTAATCCTCTGCCTGTTCGTGCTGTGGCTGTTACACCATGGCAACACAAGCTAGCTAGCTAGTTAGTGTTCATGATAATAATAACAACACGTTCTTCTTAAGCACATTTTATTTATTAAAAAAAATATTGATACACCGCCGCCGCCGCCACCGCGTGGCGGCGTGTATATACGTTTACAAACGACACAATCATCGATCGTTGTTTTGTGTATACAATCATCAATGCGCGACCGACTGTACATTTAGAAAACATTATCGTTCCATCCGTTCATTAATAATACAGCCGTTTCGTCGCTACAATGCGCGACCGACGTGGCAAACACGCGATTATTAATTATCGTTGCGTCTATATAGATACGCTAAACAATGCCGGACGAACACGTTCCATCGTGGGCCGCCTTCGTCGCGTCTTCCGAAGGCTACGGACGCGTAGTCTCGGGATGGCCGTAGCAAAACGCGCGCACTTCCTGCAGAGACAAGGCACGCTCCTCAGACCGCCATGCTACATCGTCCTCGTAGTCAAAGACGATGCCGTTGTTCCGCCTCGTGTGAAGATCCAGAAGGTCTTCCGCGTGCTTCCTGACAAAGGCGTCCACGCACTGTTTTCTGATGAACGCTACACTGCGCGTGCAGTAATAATGCGCGGTATCGTTGCCGGACAGTTTGGTGCACGTCTTAACGTATTCTTGTATGCGAGACGAGGAGGCGTCGGGAAAAGACATTTCAAGCGCCTGACAGAAGGCGCCACGCACAGCCAGTTCCTGCAGACTTAACTTAACATCGGGGTCCTCGGGGTCGTCGATGCGGAGTTCAACGTGCATAGTCAGAATAATGCGACACAGCGCGTAGAGCAAGCAGATTCTTTCGGGCGAGATGAAAAAGTGCTCTTGTAGGACGTTTTGTTGGCACAGGACGTCGTCCGCGGCGACGAGCATGTCCAGCAATTCCCACGCCTTTTCTCTGGTTAGAATAAATTCCAAGAAATGACTGAAGCACCTGATCATGTAACGCGCCAGGTCCGTTGAGTTGTCCGGGACGTGTGGGTCGGCGCACGATGCGCTGGAGCATCCTTTCACCGGCCCGTGGTTGAGACAATAGTGGTACACCAGGTACATGTCGGAGCTGCCTTGCAGATAGACGTCCGCGTTACAGAGCCCCACTTTAGGTCTCGGTGCCACGTAGCTGTTGGCTCCGTACCCCTCTTCGCGCGCTTTCTTCCAGACGCCCAGGCAGGCTTGAACGTACTGAGAGAGGTTGGAAAACGCGTTCGGTTGAGGAAAGTCGGTAACGTCCTTGCCCCATCCGCGCCAAATGCCGGAACTCTCGGTGACAGACGCGTCCGTCGTATCTCGTTTTTCTTTGCTCAGGCGCCGTCGCTGGCATTTTCTGTGTCGTCGTCGTCGCCGCGTCCTCGCAGACGTAGGAGGAATAATTTTCTCCGCGGCCATTTGCACCACGTGGCAAAACCTGCGATACGTCGCCGGTGAATAAAAAGGTCCACGAACGGCCCCCGCAGCACTCATGTAGGCCCGATGCCGACGAGACTCGTCTGTGCCCGTCTGTGCTTCGGACGTGATTGTTTCGTTCTCCGTGGCGGATTCGTCTTCCTCCTCGCCGTCTGTAGAATCCTCCTCCTCCTCCTCCTCCTCCTCCTCCCACCATCCGCATAACGTCGCGTTGCTCAAACTGTGTCTGTGATCGCCGTATCCTGTTAATTCCACACGGGCCTCTTCGGCGAGACACAGCATGGCGCGCTTCAAAGTCTGCTGCATCATGATATCGAAGCGCCTTATCTGCATGTTTTTGCCGTCGGCCCCTTGGAAATTTTGATGCTCCGCCGAGATAGGTTTCGGAAAGAACCGCGTCTGCCGGAACATCGACTCTTTGTCTTGAACGACCATGGTCACGACGAGGGCCACGTGGAGAAGGTACTGCAGGTGGGGCAGCGAGCGAGGCACGGTGTTGCACACGACGTTGCTCTTCACCACGGCGTAGAAGAGCAGCATCGCGTTCGGGTCGAGGTGAAACGGTTCGTGAATCAGCACGTTCTTCAGCGCCAGATCCGCCGTTGACATTAACGTCTTCACGCACAGAGAACTTTCTGCGGGCCCCAACAGGGACGTCAGGTATTCCTTTAAGCGGCGCCACGTGTATGCGACAAAATCTCTTCTTCTCCACGGGACACAGCCGGTCATCGTCGACAGGGGAGGCACGCCTTCGACGCCGTCTCGTGCCGCCGCTGCCTTGAGAAGTACAGAAGCAAACTCGGCGTCTTTCTCTTCTTTCATCGTTGGCGACAGCCACGCCGCCACCGCCGCCGCGTGATCCATCAGCTTCGAAACGTACTCCAGCGTAGTATTAGATTCCTCGTTTTCGTTGTCGCTGCCGCTGCTGTTGTCGTCGCCCATCGTCACGCGGCGCGCCTGCTTTCTCGGATATAGTCAGTCTGTCCAAAAGGTACACCAGCATGGGCTCGGACAGTTCCTGGACAAGACTCATAGAACCGCCCGCCTCTCGTACGGACGACGACGACGATGTCGGCGGAGGCCTGTCTAGGTCTTTAATGAGCACCGTGGCTGCCACGGACCGAGTTCTTATAGGACGTCCGTCGCGCTGTGGGCCAACGCTCGTGCGCCCGCGCGGTTCCGTTAGGCGGTGCCACGCGTGACAAACGTCCCACGCTAACACGTCCCAAGCTTCTTGGTTTTCGAGACGTCCGTGGCACGTGCGCCTGCTAAAGGTGCAGTTCCGGCAGGCGGTGCCATGACAAACGGCCCATCGGCAGACTTCGCAGGATAAAGTCCACGAAACTCAATTTTTCAAATACAGTGATGCGTTTCCCTCGCCACCAGTCCTCGACAAGGTCTTGCGTGTAACTTTCCATTTCCACAAACATCTTCTGTTCCGGTGTCAGGGACCTGTCGAGCGTTACATACCCCATTCCCCAAAGTCCCCGGCAACGACGGACGTGAAAATACAATAGCGCTCCCTCGCGGACGCCGCGCGGCAGTCTTTGGCATAGGTACTCGCAGCCGCCAGACAACCCGTCGTATGAAAAATCGTTCACGGCCAGCAGCATCCATTTCACGGACATAACGTACCGACGGTCCGCTGCGCTGTCGGGAAATGTATTAAAGGATTTGGCGCGCCATCGACGCTGCAGCGTGGTCCAGCGTGCACACTCGAAGGGCAGAGGCCGGACGGGATGGGCCGCTCTGGGCCCCGGAGGGAGCGTCTGGTCTACTCGCGCCAGAACAACGGCCCTGACGTCCGGCGGGTAGGAAAATACACGGAACTTCCACATATCGCTCGAGCGGCACACCGATCTCAAACGTTGGCTCAATTCCATATTCCACGGTGCGCCTTCGTTATCCTTGCCTAATGACCTCCGCGTGCTCATTATGATCGTCGTCGTCTCTTCGTCCTTCCTCCCGTCGTAAGCCGCCGACGCTGTCGCCTTACATATCGCACGACGCCGTGGTGTTCTCTTAAATCCTCTCGCGATACACGAAGATGAGGCACGGGGTAACAATTCTGATGCGGAGAATACGCCTGGCGCACACCCTGGATTCTGTCCTCGATGCGGCGGCGGCGGCGGAAGATTCTGGCGTGTCGGCGGTCACAGGTTCGTGGTGGATTACCTGTGGGGAAACAACTGTGGGTGCAGCGGCCAAAAGGGCAGAAATTTCCTCTTCCAGAGGAGACTCTAGGAGGAGCGGCGGCGGCAGAGGGAACACAGCCGTGCACGCGGAGCGCCACACGTCTTCGTGTCCGCCTTGCACGAGCTCGTCGGGAGTAGACGGTCGACCGGGAACGTCGGACATGCTTTTTGTTTGTCCCGTTCGGTTTGCAAATGAGAAAGCATCGCTGGTTAGGGTGCCTTTAAAGGACCTCGAATTCAAATCAAGCCGCTTTATCGTACGTTTTGCGGTAGTTCGATGGAATATGAGCTCGACGCACGAATGCGTGACGTGTCTCCAACCGGCCACGGGCAACATATCGACGCCGTCTGACGCCTTAAAACGGCAGGGGTTAGCGTCTCGCTTCCCGGAACAAATCGCAGTCCGAGCGAACGAAGCGTCGGGCTCTGTAATAGTAACCGAGGCGTGCGCCATGCTCTTTTTTTTATTTTGCAGAATGGTGAAGATAGAGTTCTTTGCGGCTGTGTATACAAAAAAATAAAATATACCGCCACCACCGCCGCCGCCGCCGTGCAATACAAGTGCTTTGTTCTCACGGGGCCCTCTGGTCTAAAACGTTTGCATTCTTCGCTCCGAAAGAGGAAAAGAAAAAAAATCATGGGTCGCCCGAAACTGCCATCAAAGTGACACGCGACGTCTTACACCTAAGGTCAACTACGAGTCCGAGTCCTAATCTCTGCGTCTTTTCTCCCCTGCCACCGCCGTGACACGTGTTTCTGCGCATCGCGGACTTCTCGCTCCCAGGGTCCGAAGATCGTCGACTGTGCCGATCTCCACAACGGGCTCTTCGGGCAGAACAGCAGCCTCCCTTTCTACGTACGCGCCGCTGTAGAGCCAGCGATTCGACATGCAAGAATCGACGTCCGGCGCCATCTCGTCCGGAACGGGAGGGATGGTCACGGCGGCCTCTTCAATGAGTGCCGTGGCAGCGATTTCTCGCATCTTTAGCACTTGGATGCGTACCAGTTCCCTGAAGGTGATACGGTACAGGTGGTCCTCAGCATCCTGAGAATAACGCAAGCACTGCCGAATCGGGTCGTCGTCCATCGTGCAGAAAGCATCCAGGATGTTTTTGAGGTAATCTCCCTTCCGTCCGGATGTGCGGCGGTGCTCGAGGGCCGCTTCGTCCGCCTCCGGAGGATGAATCTCCAGCCCGTCGCCCATCATGACGCACATAGCCATGGCCAGGGCAGAACGCAGGAGCATGGCCTTGTACTGTACGCTCTTGTCCTCGAACGTGCCCGGCACGAACACGACCATCTCGCAGACAAAGTGCGTCATGCACACGCATTCCGGATGATCGAAAAAGAGCGTGTTTTCTTCCCACCCCCTACCTTCGTTCGAGGCGCAGGCGTTTACGTTCCGGATCCTTACCCGTCCGCAGCACCGTCTCAACAGAGGTATCATGTCCGGCAGGCACAACGTGCGGAATAGGTACCCGTCGAGGCAGGCAAGCATAAACTCGGCCATGCCGGCCTTCGTAACCGGCGGGTCGGATCCGAGAACGGGCGAGTGCACCAGATAGTCGGCGATGTATTTGGTGGATTGTATAAATCGGCCGAATCGAGTCGCGTCTCCGCCGCCCTTGTAGCGCTGGTACAGACGACGGTACATCTCCCCGGGCATGCGCGTCCTCCTCTCTTCGCCGCAAAAGACGTCGTCCAACGTGTAGACGGTGGCGGGAGGACTGTCTACGCCGTCCCACCAGCCGTAATGTACCCGTAAGGGGATCCATTCGCCCAGCTGTCGGTGACGAGGGTCCGTGTGGAGCAAATTGTCTCGGGCCTTGTTGACGAGCAAATCGCGCGCGTGACAAAACATCATGCCCGTCAACGCGCCGCATCGCGCGTACAGTTTGTTTCGGCGGCGCGCATCGCGGTACGCCTCGTCCACCTTATGAACCGTCTCGAAGAAGACGGGATGTACCCCGATCCCCGGCGAATCTTTGGAGGTTAGCGTGTCGCCTTCCAACGGAGGGTACGGATGCAGGCAGCGTGCCAGTTGCAGCGTCAGCATGAATCCTTCTATCACGGTCTCCTGCGAAAGACGAGCGCTGTTTTGCATCAGTTGCCCGCAGACGGCGTGGAAAAGCATAACCGTCTCGACGTTGTCGAAGGTATGCCTGGAGATGAGGCACCGGTCGCTGAGACACACGTCGTACCGTAACATGCGCTCGTAGAGTCGGCGCGGATGTTCCACTCCGAAATCACGCGCCCAAACCGTCAACAGGCGATGCACGCAGTGGACGAGAAAGGTCCTTTTTGTCGGACCGCCACGCCGCGGGACATCGAGACACTTGCGGCACTTGGGCCGGTACCCGTATTCTTCCTCTCCGCATACGTGACCTTCTTCTCCACGAAAGCCTCGATCGACGTCGGGGGGGCTATAGGTTGTGAGGCGGGGACCGGGCCCGGGCGAGCCCATCTGTCGTTGCTGCGCCGTGACCGTGCGTGCTTCCAAGGGATCCGCCCTCTGCGATGAGGGGAGCTCTTGACTAGAGGCGGCACGAGAAGGAGTAACAAAGGGTCTCGCCCCCCACCACGCACCACAGACCGGAGGCGCGACGGTGCGATCTTCGCGCATCGGACGAGACACGATGCGCGGATCCGAACGCCGCGGAGAAATAGGCGCCGGCGGAACGCCCGCTTCCGCGCTCGAGCGTATGTTCCGAAGCTCTTGAGAATCGACGGGACCGAAAGCCGCCGGCGGTGAGCCCATCTGTCGCGACGTATCTGCCGTGACCGCGCACGCTTCCAAGGGATCCGTCGTCTGCGGCGAGAAGAGCTCTTCGCTGAAGGCGGCGGTAAAAAGATTAATAAAGTTTCTCGCCCCCCTCCCCCCCAAACCACCGCACGGACCGGAGGCGTGACGGCGCGATCTTCATGCATCGGATGAGACAGGAGGTGCATATCCGAACGCCGCGGAGAAATATGCGCCGGCGTAACGACCGCTTCTTCGCCGAAGCGTATGTTCCGAAGCTTTTGAGAATCGATGGGACTGAATGCCGCTGCTGGCGGCGAGCCCATCTGTCGCGACGTTTCTGCCGTGACCGCGCACGCTTCCAAGAGATCCGTCGTCTGCGGCGAGAAGAGCTCTTCGCTGAAGGCGGCAGGAAGACGATTAATAAAGTGTCTCGACCCCACCGCACGGAGCGGAGGAGCGATGGCGCGATCTTCGCGCTTCGGACGAGACACGATGTGCGGATCCGAACTCTGCGGAGAAATGTGCGCCGGCGTAACGACCGCTTCGTCGCTTAAGCGTATGTCCCGAAGCTCTTGAGAATCGATGGGACTGAACACCGCTGGCGGCGAGCCCATCTGTCGGTATGTATCCGTCGTGACCGCGCACGCTTCCAAGGGATCCGTCGTCTGCGGTGAGAAGAGCTCTTTACTAAAGGCAGCGGTAAAAAGGTTAATAAAGTGTCTTGCCCCTTCTCCCGCCACCGGAGGTGCGATGGCGCGATCTTCGCGCATCGAACGAAACACGTCGCGCGGACCCAAACGCTGCGGAGAAATGTGCGCCGGCGTAACGACCGCTTCGTCGCTTAAGCGTATGTCCCGAAGCTCTTGAGAATTGATGGGACCGAAGGCCGCCGCCGGCGAGCCCATCTGTCGCGATGTATGATGACGATGATGATGTTCCGTGACCGCGCGCGCTTCCAAGGGATCCCCCGTCCGTGGTGAGAGAGGCTCGTGAGTAGGGGTGGCAGAACAAATAGAGGGTCTTGTGTCCTGCGCACGGACCGGAGCCGCGATGGCGCGATCTTCGCGTATCGGACTACGAGACGGACGAGACGCGACGTGTGGATCTGATCTCTGTAGAGAAAAACATGGTGCGAACCTCGCCCTAACGAACGCATCATCTTCGCTCGGGTGTACGTTGACGCCATGAGGCTCATTTAGGATCTCAGAGACTATGTTCTGCAAACGTGTCAACTTCAATCTTTCATGGTAGGTTAGATGCGGATGTGATGTAGATGTGATCGGTTCGGTTCTGTATACCGTGCGCTTGGGGTAAAAACCAATTTTTGTGGATCGAGACGCTCGGAGGAGGGCTGGTTTGGCGGACGGAGGCTGCTGTGCATGCAGACGAGGTCTAACTCTACACGCGCGTTGCGGCAGATGAGGATCGGATACGAAGAGAGAATCGAGCAGATCCCGGTCCTCTTCTTGTTTAGTAATAACAGAGGGCGAGCCCGTACCGCACGATGAACTCGCGCCGACGATGATCCGTGGAGGAGCGCTGGCTTTGGCGGACGGAGGCTGCTGTGCACACGGACGAGGTCTAACTCTACACGCGCGTGGCGGCAGATGAGGATCGTGCAGATCCTGGTCCTCTTCTTGTTTAGTAATAACAGAGGGCGAGCCCGTACCGCACGATGAACTCGCGCCGACGATGATCCGTGGAGGAGCGCTGGCTTTGGCGGACGGAGGCTGCTGTGCACACGGAAGAGATCTAACTCTACGCGCGCGTGGCGGCAGATGAGGATGGAGCTGATCCCGGTCCTCTTCTTGTTTAGTAATAACAGAGGTGGAGCCCGTACCGCACGATGAACTCGCGCCGACGATGATCCGTGGAGGAGCGCTGGCTTTGGCGGACGGAGGCTGCTGTGCACACGGAAGAGATCTAACTCTACGCGCGCGTGGCGGCAGATGAGGATCGGCGGTATGGAGCGGATCCCGGTCCTCTTCTTGTTTAGTAATAACAGAGGGCGAGCCCGTACCGCACGATGAACTCGCGCCGACGATCCGTCCGACGGGTGAATCACGGCTACGCTTCGCGGTCGATGACTCTCCTGTTAAGCACGATGCGGTAGCCGTCGGTGTTTTGGACTTCTCCATCAATGCTCTGCGTTGTGGAAGAACAGGGATAATCTGATTTATTTGTGTCGTTTATGATACGTATAGCAATTAAAAGGGTATTCTATAGCGATGAAAATGCTCATAAAGATAATGTAAACGTAAATGCGGACCGTCGTAACGTTTGTCTATCATCGAGAAGGGGGGAAAAAGGATAATCCTAGGGACTTTACCCCTGCGCTCCGTGTGGCCCTGCGCAAGTCGCTCAAGCCTTCGCTGCCTCAGAAGAAAAGCCCGACAATGTTCAGTTTTTAAAAAAAAAGAAAAAAAAACAACAAAAAAAGAGACGCTTTATTTCTGCCTCGATTAGCACGCAGTGCTGCACAGAGATGCAAGAGACGGCCTGAAAGCGTACTCTGCACCCCCCTCCCTCCCTCCCCGGTAACACACCAGGGCTCTTGGGTAACGTAAAAAAATCCACAAGGAAGGAGAATCGGTGAATTAGCAAATAATAGACAGCACGCTTATATTATTTAAAAAAACAACAACAACCAAACAAAGCTTTGGGGAGAGCAAACCGCCTTGTTTACTCTGCCGTTTTAGCTTTAAACCGTTTTTATTTATAGGTACACGGCATGATTTTCACTTTAACGTTCTACGTCAAGCGTTACGTATATTCGTAACATCGTAGTTCGGTTCTCGTTAGAGGAGACGTACGCGTATTCTAGACAATAATTCATTTTTTAGGGGTCGGTGAGTCCACTGATTTCTTACACAGAGAATTAAACGCTCCTAGAATGATAATGCCCAAACTATAATGCTAACGTGCCTCGCAGAGGCCTAGATAATGAACTCCAGAAAGAAGAAACAGAAAACAAACAAAGAAACAAAAAACCCCCCCCCGCCCCATAACTACAGAAATGCGATTTCTAACTTTATCTAGCGGGCCCTTTCCTTCATCATCCAGCAGAAAAAATAATCCATTTGTTTTTTTTTTAAACCTTCGCTAGGAGCCATGCGATTCTGGGCTGCCTAGGCAGCCACCTTTGTCCACCGCACCTTGTAACACAGTAATTGCCTCTGTGAGATCCAGGGCTTGTAAGCTCAACAAGAACCGCCTGTAATCTGGGTACCGTATTCTCTTGCGGATGCTATTACTCCAAAGGTTGACAGCCAGATTTAGTTAAAGGGGGAAACTCCGGTTAGGTATGTCTAGGTCTGAACTAGAGGCGTTCAAAGAAAGGGGTTGGGTATCCAGAACTGTAACAATTCATAATCGTCATGCACTTGGTTCCTTTGAGCCGGCACTACTGAAATAAAGGAACTTTTTTGTTTACATTACGGCATTAAAGATGTTCCACGGAGTGTCCCCCTACCTTTTTTTTTGAGTCAGGAAACATATCGGAGGGGACTGTAAAGGCATAGAGCTAACTACTATACGAAGCGAGCAGGAGCACCCACCGAGCGAGCACCCACCGACAGCTTAAACCGCCGCTTCGGGGGCGCGCAGGAGAGCAGCGATGTGATCAGAGAGGTGTACGGGAGCCCCTCCCATAGCCTGCCTGTACGAAGCCAGCACCGACAGATTAAACCGCCGCTTCGGGGGCGCGCCCGCACCTGAGGGCCTCGCCATAGGGCCCTTAGGCGTGGCCCTTAGGCGTTGGTCCTGTATTGAGCATTGGAAATGTGGTCTGGATTGTCCTACGCTTATATTATGGTAACTTGCCGTTCCCTTCCTTTTCTTTGCCTTTCGTTTTGACTGTTTCTGTCGTCTACTCTGTCCTATCCTACAAATGGCGTTCCTTTCATATTTCCTCAAATGATATATTATTGTAAACCGCTCTAATGCTTCGGCCTGAGTGCTATATCAAATTCAAATAAACATAAGCATACTCTAGGTTCTGTGTTGTTTTTTTTTTGCATGAGACCGTTGTACGGTAGTTAGATGACACTAAATTCTTGAAAGGTTTTAGGCCTAGCGCGTGGTAAAAACCCACGCCGAGTGGCTGTCACAGTTGGAAGAAGACAAACAGCACAGTTTGACCGAGTGTAAATGTGACTCAAAAGACCCCCCATTATTTGGATATTCCGCATTACTTTCCCGAGATTCTAAACGCAGTACCGCTGCTTCATTAACAATAATCATATGTCACGGCACAACTAGGACCAGATCTTAAGAAACCTGTAAATATCTAAAAACTATGAATTGCTTCAAAAAATAAATGTTTTAAACCAAAACGAAATCGCACCTGCCCTTCTTAATATGATGATAACTATAACTACTCCCCCCCCCCTAAGTCCCGATCTCTTCGTGAAGTAGAGGTTAAGCGACACAAGGTCCTTGCTTATATATCGGTAAAACACCAATTCAAACTAACTCTATCCACCTAATCAGCAGTATAGATGCCGGACACGGGTATTTTGCATAATTAGTCCATTCAAAATCTGCAATATCACCACTGTTGTCCAAGGAGTCTCTGCGTTGCAATTTCTTGATTCACCGATGCAGGGACCAACCACCTTCTGGATCCTGGGAAGGAGCCTTTTTTTATACCGTGTAAGATGTATCCGACGAGAATGTCCTTTACAAGCCGAGTATCCCACCAGGAGCACACGGATATGGACCTGGGAGCCAAAAGTGTTTTTGGTTGCAAATTCTTAATCAGGACCCAATCCCCTGGCTTCACTTCCGGATGTGATGATTCTGAAGGAGCGTATAAAGAGGTGGGGGGAAAAGGACTGAGTGCAATAAGTCAAAATATCGCCGCGCAAGAATCGAGGATTTGGGATAACTGCCAATTCATGTGCAGAAGTAGCCGGACGTCCAATAACTATTTTTTTTGTACCGTGTCAGGCCCCCTCGATCGTTACGCTGCAATATTTTGACTTTTAGAGCTTACACTGTAGTCAAGACAGACGGTGAAGAAGGTGTAGGCTGGGATAGCACATTGCGGCTATAACGATGTAGCACAGTGGTTAATACAAGGACTGTGGAGACCGAGGTCCTCCTCTCCCCGGTTCGATTCCCCACGGGGGTGTGAGGCATGTATGTTTTTTTAATTAAATCAGCGCTGAATGAGGCATTTTTTTTTTTTTTGTAATTTACAGCGCTGCTACCAGCAGAACAAACATAATTCACAGTGCCTATAAGGCACTCCGTAGGGCACATTATAATGTTCCCGTTCCGTCATCACTGACAGGTTCAGCGTGTGTGTGTGTCTGGTGTTTGTGTGGGTGTTCTGAATCGAAACGCCCAATCTCCGCTTCTGACATCCCGGGTCACCGCCCCCCCCCCCCACCCTTTCCTCTTTCCGACTCAATTTCAGTGTGTGTGAGATGGGAAGGGTGCCCAAGCTTACTCGTATGCATGCAAAGTTCCCTGCTGAGATCCGTCCCCATGTTAGGCTGCTAACCGCGCCCTCCCTGCTCTTCTGCTTTAATACATCAATGAGTCCTGGTGGTTAAATTAAAGTTATATCGGAAGCTGTCTTGGGTTGGGTTGGGGGGTTTATTGATGTCTCTCGCCCCCTCCCCTTTCCCTTTCTGGGATGTGTAGGATTCAAAGTTATTCCGGTACCACCGCTGCTGAGATTTCCTTGCTGTCCTAGCACGCTTTAACTAAATTAATTTATTTAAGGTGAATGAGCTAGGTACCTCGTCGTCAGAGATTTGTTTGCAAGCCACAGCGAGCGGGGCGTCGATACAGATGCGCCTGAACACACTGGGCCAGGAGATGGATCTGCCCGACAAGTGGCCAGGAGAAGTGGATCTGCCCGACAAGTGGGGCCATCTGCCCGACAAGTGGGCCAGAGGATGGACCTGCCCGACAAGTGGGCCAGGGGACGGATTTGACCGACATACTGGCCAGTAGATGGATGTTCCCGACAAGTGGGCAGGGGATGGACCTGCCCGACAAGTGGGGCCATCGAGGAAGAAAGAGGAGCGCACGCTGAAATAATTAACCCTGACTCGAGTCATGGATGCGCCCGAGCGAGGCGTCCGGATGATGAGGCCCGAGACCTGTGATGCAAGAGCCTGTTACGTCCCTATGGTGATTAATTTTGCCACATGTAGGGGTCACCGTGAGACCGAGCTAGGAAGTCCTCAACGATGTTGCCCCGACTTATGTTATAATTTGAATTGCCAACAGTGTTTGGCTGTGAAGTTCGTCATATTTTTCTGCAGCGCCAACACAACCGTACCATAAAGTCACGCCGATCATACCATTCGTCAAATGTTGCATAAGCAGGAGCATAACGTGACAGCAGATAATTTCAAAAACGCTCTCCTGTTCGCTTATCATTATTGTTGTTTAAAGCATATGGCTGTAATTTCTCTTAATACTATACAGCGACAAACGATTCGTCTATACCGTGACTACGATTTATTATATGCCGCATGGTGGCGATATAACAATCCTTAGTAAATAGTAAAACACGTTACATTAATGAAATATACAAACGCTGCACAGTATTCATTTAACATTTCTTATATACCGCCTTTCATTGATATCAAGGCGGTTTACATCGAAAATGGAGATAACTATTTTTTTTAACACAGGGAACATGGGCAAGGGAGGGTGCCCAAGACCACCTGGGAGTCCTTCGGGCCTGAGGTAACTTGCCCCAACCTCTCCTCATTATGTGTACGCCCCATAATTTGATAATATAATAATTATTAGTTTAGGTAATACAACTTACGTTTATTCGTTATAAAAAAAAGCTTAATAATATAAGAAACAATATGAATTGAAAAATATTAATAATATACAGTATTAAGTGGAAAAAAAAAAGAGATATGCCATTCCGGTGCACTTATGTGTTTTTGTACAGATTTTTTTCATTAGAGAAGCTCCGAAAAAGTCAGTCATTCTGTTCTAGGCTCGTGCTGCCCGAGAGTGAAAAAAAACAGTTTCTGTTAGCACGACTGGCAGGTGGATGTAACACACTGTGCAGGTTGCAACATTGGTGTCGATATTAGGCAAGGAAAATATTCCTGCGTTCGTATTCAGCATGAGGGCTACTTTGGACGGAGTCATGTAAATCCCAGTCGGTCGTTGCCGAGGTGGTGTTGTTACCAATTCACTTTAGTAAAATACCTCGCATGCCTGGTCAAAAAGTGCCTATTCGTAGGTAGGTGTGAGAGCGGCGTTTGCAAAAGGCAATCTCGCGTCTTTTCTAAACGTCTGTCTGTGTCTCCCTCGCACAAGTTTTCATTACTTTCAAAATCATCGTCGTGATGCTCTCCCCCACTCTGCAGGAAATGTGCCGGCTATGTTTGTTTCTTCTTCGGGCGGCGGAGTGCACCAGGCGCGATGTAGTTTAGATCCGTGAAAAGTTCAAGAAAAACTATTTCATGTACTGAAATCCAGATATGGTTTTTGTGAGGACTGGTGGGCATTTTGTAAAGATGGTGTGCCACGGCCATTGTTTCTGGAAATAACCGTGGGAGGAAAGCATTCTCTGTTGAGCCAGTCCTCCTATAGAAAATATAGGTTCATCGTGTTCCATATAGTAAGTTGTTTCAGCATCAAATTTGATACCGTCGTGAGTAAGGGAACGCTCGAAGATCGTGGTTGCACGATGATAAATCTCTTAAAAAGCTCAAATGGTGTTGTTCCCACGCGCGAGGCGATTTTTACATTCTGTTGCGAGTATAAAAGGGTGTGTTTACTCTGCCGGTGAGCGTGTCGGATGGTTTAAGTAACAGTCTAATAGAGAGGTAAATTTTCTGGATACGATCTGCTAATATGCGTGGTGTCCTGTTATGTCAAAAAAAGGCTTTACCCAAACTTCTAAAGTCCAAACATTATAGAATAGCTACGTACATTATCACATCGATTTTTTAAGGGCCGTTAAAGGGTTGGACACAGACACGAGTAATCTTCTTTTTCTTTCGAAAGTGAAAGCTTCTGGTTGTCGATAAAAGTGATGAATTAATGAGGGATTCTGATGCTGGAGGGGAAGACGTTTCGGGGTAGAGATAAACGCACTGGCTCGAGGCATCTTGGCGTGTTGATCATAAGAAACACCATGCTGCTAAGTAGTAAGATGTGTAAACGCCACTGATATCCCGTTCAATAAACGGTTTCAATTCATAGGGGATGCGGATGTATACTAGTGGTTCAATAAAGGGAGCAGATTTGTGGGCGGCAATACAAGGACCCCATTGACTGCTGCCCTGGTTTTCTTTCCAAATCTGATTGTAAAACACATGGCCCGGGAAAGTGTTCGTAAGTGCTTGTATTTGACCTTCAGCGCCCTCAAAACCGCTATTTCGTTGTTCCATAAGCTGTGTCCACAGCGTGTCGTCCAAACACTATACTCACCATCCACAGAAAACGTCTTTCTGAAAGGCATATCGATGGAAGGCAATGCCTAGACAGTTAATGTTATTCACGCGGGGATCATGGTCACATCGTAATGGCATCGATCCAAACGGCGTCCTGCAGGCTGTACTTATTGCGGACACCGCCACATACCGTGATATCAACCAAGCGGCTTAATAAACCCTTATGCGTGTAGTGTTCCTCAGTGTTCCAGACAATTAAAAAATCTTTCTCCTATAATCTAACGTCTTGCCGATACACTCCACTGAATCCCACTTTGACCGTGATGTAGTATCGGTCAATGCTGAACCGTAGTTTTTCCAAATCACGTGGACGATTTTTCCCTAACCACCGGTGTCTGTCGTTTAACCAAGCATCGAAGGATGGGTATAGTTCCCGGTGAATAACAATCAGTTAGAAATTCTTCAAAAGAGCTTCGGTATATTCTCTGTTGGGTTGCTATGTGAAAGGGTTTTGCTAGGCCTTTAAATCGTGCGTCGTAATATTCCGCTATAAACGCTTCATCGATGCCGGTGATGTTCCAGTTCAGTACGTGGAACAATTCGTCTGTACACAAGTTACCGCAAAGTAAAACTAAAAAGTTAAAAGATATATAACTTATACAATCAGAGTACAAAAGATAAAAAAAAGCCAGCGAGTGTGTTTGTGCATCTTTATTTATAGCTTGGCTATAGTTTATTGATTTGAAATGACGGCGTTACAAATGCCAGGCTGTGACAATAAATATATCGCTCAAGCCTCCGCTCTAAATGTTACAATATATTGGAGATATTGCGTACATGGCATGGCCTACGGTGATATATATTTATTTTGTCGTTCCAACTCGATAATGTGGACCCCGACTCGATTTTTCTGTCTGGACATAAAGCTATTCTTATTAGTGTCACTTGAAATAATGCCCCAGCTTACACCTATTATAACTCGGACCCGCACAACCTTACTTCTGCGACACCGATTGGACTATTATACAACGGTAGATGATTGAACGCCGTTACTGATGCACGAAATCGTTACGGTGCATTTTTTCAAGACATTAAAGATTCCGTTAGGTAATCTGATAAGCGTTTTCGGAAATGGCTACAATTACCGAACGTAACACGTTCGTGGACTATGTTGTTTGCAGCGCTTGTTACAACGCAACGCTAATGTCAACCTATCGAGGGTATGCCGACCCGGGAACTGTAATTGTGGTTAGGCGCACAGCGTGGCCTCCGAGTCCATTGCATCGGCGGCCACAGCGTATCGAAACGATAGCAAATTTAAGTACAGAGGAGTGTCGACGATTGT
>CM066043.1:29905252-30061613 GCA_033557465.1 Ichthyophis bannanicus | reverse complement strand
TCGGAGTTGATGGCAGGCAATCTGCGTAGAAGTCAGCTAGGGCGGGATTAATTTCTACCGTTACTTGGTAACAGTGGATCGGCCGCCGCGCTCAGAGTGGCCTTTATAGAGTAGGTAGGTGGAGAGGGCCCAAGGGGCCGGGAGGTGACTGCTTTGGAGGGAGATGGGGGTTGGGTAGTGAGGATATGGGGGAGGTCGGGAATGGGAGGGTGGTGGTAAAAAATGGGCCTGGAGAGGCAAGGGTGGTAATGGGGGGATTGGAGGGAGTGGGAGGTGTGTGGGTAGGATGGGACCAACGGGACCATACGAGTTGGGGAGGTGGCGCTTTTGGTAATTGCTAGAGGTTGACCCCAGGCTGGGGGGTTCCCGTCAGAGACAGTCTGGAAAATCGGATTTCTCGAAGTGGACTCCTTTGTTTAAATCTGAAGATTGTTTCTTGGAACGTGTGTGGTGTAGGTAACCCTGTTAAGCTATACAAAGTGTTGGCAGGCTTTAGCCAGGTGGCAGTGCGATATTGCCGTAGTGCGGAAACCCACCAGACTGCGGGAAGAACATGGCGAAATTGCAGAGAGCTTGGGTGGGGCAAAGTTGGGGGTGCCCCGGCGTTGGGTTAAAAGGGTGGAGTGGTCCTACTGATTCATAAACGTGTGCGTTTTTGGACTTGAGCTAACCATATGTAGATCCTCAGGGTATATACCTCTTGTTATATGGTAACTTGGAGGGGCGACAAGTGGTGTTGGGTAATTTGTAGTGCTCCCACTGTATTGGATAACTCCTTCTCGCCCATTTGGCATCACGGATTGAACAAATGCCGGATGTTCCCATTGATTTTGGCCGGCGTCACTGCAATGGTTTGGTGTCGGACATTGACTTGGATACCTCTGGAGGGCAGACGAGAAGGATGGCGGGTCCCGATTACTACGACGGCACTACACCAGTGCCTTACGGCCGCCGCTTTGTGATGTTGACCCCCTGGCGTTTGCTTCACCCTTTGGCTCGGGACTTCAACCCACCAATCGCGATAGACCATGTTTCCAGAGCTGGCTTGATTATGGCTTGGTTTCGGAGCGGTTGTTTGCACAGGTCGGGGAGGCGGAGATTGTCCCAATGGCCATATCTGGATCATGCACCTGTTTGTGGTAGAGTTGCCGGTGGGGGGCCCTACGACCTCGCAGAAGAATCTGGCGTTTCCCCCCACTGAGGCTCTATGCCGATACTGAATTTCCATACTTATCTTGACCTGCGATGGGGGGATTTTATGGATATCCATGCACAGCATAGGGATGAGCCCGATTTATTGTGGTAACCCGGGCGACATTATTGCGTTTGGGGCGCGGAAGCTAATAAGATCTGATAGAGTCACGAATAGTCCAAATGGAAGAAGCAGGTCACTTAGGCCCGACGTCCGAGTGCGCCGGTAATCCCACAGTCGTTAATAAACGATTACTTTTGGGGAGATGCGTTCGTCCCTTAAGGAGCTGCTCCATCAGAGAGCAAAGAAATCGTGTATGTATTATTATACCAGCTTTAAAACTTTCGGTATTAAACCGGGAAAACTTCTGGCACGAGTGTTTACATGGGATAGTAGAGGTACCCGCTCCGTGGCGGCACTGCGTTATGCGCAAAGGGCCAGTTTCACAACAAATAGACCAGGCGATAGCCCCAGGCTGTGCGTTCCTTTTTTTCCGTGAGCTTTACCAGGGAACAGAAGGGTCCACGGACATTTAATGGGAAAAACTACCTTTTCGTGGCCTGCGAATTCCTAAGTTTTGATACCTAGCGGAAAACCGCTTGATGCGATACGCCCCCGCGTAACTGAAGAGGAAGTTCATAAAGTTATAAGTGATTGGGGGGCCCCAGCTGACTATTCATCTCCGGTCCAGAAGCTTTGGGGTCGGTGAGTTCCTATAATTGTTGCTGATCGGGCCTAGGGCTCACCCCCGTGCTGAAACCGCGGTGTACCACCAAAGGAGTGAAACGGGGGGGGGTGTGGTTTGGGTTGGGGAGGCGAAACCATGCGTTTATTCATGTTAATATAACCTAAACCTGGTAAGGACCCCACGCAGGCGGCTTCCTATCTTCACCATACTCCTTATTGAATTTCGATCTGAAAGTGTTGAGCGAAGGTTCTTGCCGACCGTTTTGGCCCACCGATCTGAGGGGCTTGTTTACATTGAGTCGCAGGTGGATTTCGTTCGAGGGCGATACCGCTTGTGCGGAATCCTACGGAAAATATTTAGCCTCTATAGGAATGGGTGCGAGTGCGAGAGGAGCAATCTAATATATGATCAGTTTTGATGCGGAGGAAGGCGTTCGCTCGCCGTCAACTGGGATTATATTGATTTTCTTTTTGCCCCCCGGTATGGGCTTGGGCGACAATTGGTTTATTAGGGATGGTGGAGTTATTGTATGCCAATCCTACGGCCGGTAATCTTGTTGCAATGGGGTGTTGTCTGACAAATTTAACCTTGAAAGGGGCCAACTCAGCGTCAAGGTTGCCCCCTTTTCACCCCCCCGCTGGTAGTTCGTGCTGACATTAGAATCCACTAACGTCGGAGTATCGCGGATTCCAAAGGACATTCTCGGACGTCTGAATTGGGCCGTGTGTGTTTTAAAAGTCGGCTGCTTTCGCGGATGACATTTTAGTCCCATCTTGTGGGAAACCCCCAACAGTCATTGCCGTGTATGCCTTGCTGCATTCTCTGCGTTATGGTGCCTTTGCGGGGTTGCGTCTTACCGGAGATAATTCGGAAAGCCTCTGGACATTGGGGGCCGGCTTCAGGGGTCCTTTGGGGGGGGTCGCTTCCCTGTTTGGAAATGTGGGCCCGGTTAACGTCCTTTAATCTATTTGGGGATTGAGCTACCTTGAGATCCAGACGATGCTGTATAGACGGAACTTTGAGCGTATCTTTTCCAAGGTTCGCTCACAGCTCCAAGCTTTGGGCCCCGCTTCCGTTGTCCTTACTGGGCAGGGCGGCGGCATTGGGAATGGTGGTGTTACCACGAATTCTTTATTGGCTGCAAACGTTGCCGGTGTGGCTACTACATCGGGACCTTTTGCGTATTGAACGGGAATTTCAGGTTTTTCTCTGGAGGGGGGCTAGAGCAGGTATACCGATGAGCCGTTTGAACGGGGGGATGGAGATCTGGGGGCATTGGTGTACCTGATCTTTGGACATATGCCTTGGCCTGCCATGCTCGGCACCTAGGGGACTGGCTCAGCGCGACTGCGGTGTATACTCCGAGGGAGCTAGAGGAGTCCTGGTGGCACCGCACTCGTTGCTGGCGGTTCTACATTACGGCGGGAGGTTTTGCCGAGTCATGTAGCGAATGGTGTGCTGGTCCAGGCGGCGCGGCATACCCTGGCAGCGGCTGAATAAATTATGGGGAGTTCGCCGGAGATTTCGAGTTGGTTGCCGTTGCAGGTCAATGCCCAATTTCCCCCATCCTTCCATCGATGGTCCAATGGGGTATACGGCTGCTTGGCATGTAATTGACTTGGAGGGGAAGTGCAAACCATTGCGGGGTTGTGTCGGGAGTATGATTTGTGTCCTCAAGCTTCTTTGTTTGCGTATATGCAGCTATCGCTATGTGGGTTCAGTTTCGGGGCCGAGAGTTGTTGAGTGACCATTCTGCACGGATACTAGCATTCTTCGCCCTTGAGACAGAGACCCCACCTACCATTGCAAGTTTCAAAAAAGCATTGGAGCTTTCTGGGGCGCCATTAGATTACTCGGCAGAGGAGGCTTCTTGGGCGAGAGAACTGGCTGTGAGGTGGCCCCGTTTTCTGTTCGTGCAGCGCTGAGCCGGTTTGCTGGGCTGTGGAAGGAGCTCGATGGCGGGAAATCCAGTTTAAATGTATTGTACATGCCCATTTTTCCCCAAGGTGAGCACTACGTAGTCGTCTTACTGCATATGGTGGGTGCCCTAATGTGCTTGTTCACTAGCAGACTTGGGCCATATGTGGTGGGGTTGTCCTCATATTCGCCGCTATTGGGTTCGGATAGCAAATTATTTAAGCGGCGTGTTGCAACAACGGGTCTGTTGGACGGGGCGGATCGTCGTATTGGACCAGTTGGGACCACTCCACCCCAAAGGCCGATGGCAGTAATTGTTGATACGAAAAGCATGTCTGGTGGGGAAGAGTCCTGTGCTGCGGCACTTGCTGGAGCCTGCGGCCCCCTCCTTTTGGAGTGGCGTCATGGGTTCCACCAGTTTATGCTCCTGGAACGGAGGAGTGCACAGAGGCACCCTCGGAGCTGGGCCTCTTTTCTCTTGGTGTGGACACCCTATATTCAAGTACTACAGCCTAAAATCCGTAGTGAAATTTTGTGCCTGGGGTAGGTGGGTGGGTGCCCTTAGCCAACTGCTGAGAATAGGCTCGATAGTCCCCTAGGTCTCGGGAGGGTGGAATGGGTGGGGGGAGGGGGGGAGCGGTTGGGTAGGTAGTTGACAAGTTTGTTTTATACCGTTGTGATATCCTGGGGCAGTGGAAAGACACAGCCCTGCCCTAGGTGTGTTTGTTTTTAATGGACAGCATATTGGAAATGTGACATTACTTTGTATTGTTATGTACTGTATTTTGTGCTCGTTAATAAATAAATCTTTTAAAAAAAAAACACTTGGTGCGGGAACGGACAGGATAATATTCATTGCTTATCAAATTTGCGGGGGCAGTGTGAGTAATCCTTTTGCCAAGGACACAGGCACCGTCCCCGAACTCAATTCTAAGTGAAACGGGGCCGGTATTTATCACAGAAAGGTAAGCAAAGTACAGAAGACAAACAAACGTTATTGTAAGGGGCTTACACCGGAGGGGACTGGCCATTTCACGATAACCAGGAAACGAGGAGAACTCCTACGCTATCGCAAAGATAAACAAAAAACAAGAAGCATGTGATAATCCTCGTTGTCCACCACAGTCACTCTCTGAGGCTCTACTTTGAAACGCTGGTCAAAGCCTCCTTCCCCGAAAGGATAATAAACAGATAGGCATAGAGGAAAAATACAATTTTAAGTAAAAAAAAAAAAGAATTATATAACAGTCTCTTAAGCTTTGCCTTCAGGCCAAGGCCCCGGCAGGCTTCTCAACTCATCACGCTCTCATATTACAGGCTCTTTTCAAACAATATGTCTTCCAAATGTAAATAATTACTCTGACTGCTTTTGTTGTAAATAATTGCCCCGGTTATCCAAGTTATTGTTCCTGTTATATGTAAAACCAGATAAATGTAACTTGTCTGAAGTTTTCTTGTTCTCTGTAAACCGCGCTGATATCGAATAGTGCGGTATATAAAAAATGTTAATAAAATAAATAAATAAAGAGCCTCTTCTTTTTTTTTTTCGGGACCCTAGTAGGGATTTGGCTGCCCCCTTCTTCTTCGTCTCGCTGGTCCGGGGATTTGAGGTGGCGGGGTGTGCTTATATAGCGAGTCTAACGCAATCGTGGTGGTTAGCAGCGCTCGGAAGGGCCCTTCTTCTTCTCACAGTATCTGTAGTGCTTGTTGTTAGTAGGCTTTAATCGTGATCCCAATCTCTGGGTTGGAACAAGTGGGCAACCACAGCTAATGGGAGAGGCCGCGCATTACCCGTGGAGGGAAGAAATTTGCTGCTGCAAAATATAAGAGGTGAAGTGAGAATCTTGCAAGACATAAGTGTGGGGGGGGGGGGCGGTTCGGGGCCATAACAAGGAAGAGGGTCAAAAAATATTCTTTTTTTTTTTGAAACGGAATTAAAAAAAAACCCACCTCACCTGTTCTTTAGCCCACGGATATCCTAACATTCTGCTCACCCCTGGAGCTCCCTCCTGTATATAGCCACTCGTATACTGTATATAGCTCATCCTGTAGATAGCTCACCAAGAGAAATCATTGCCTCACCCCACAACTACTCCCCTATGTTAACCAAAACAGGATCTGCAACTCCAACAACCCCGGCCCTGTGTGTGTGTGTGTGTGTGACGCGTGAGTCAGGCTTCTGCTTCTGCTTTTTTACATGCATCCGAGTTCTCAGAGCTGTGGGTCTGTGTTTCAGCTTATGCTCAGGCATGTGTCGCTGCATCATCATCATCATCATCATCAGGAACCGGCCTTTCGTTCTTCTGCAGGGGATGACATCGAAGCGATTTAACATTTGAAGAAACGAAAGAAAAGATTATATATGAACGGTACGTGAATCTGCGTATATACTTTAACCGCACAACGGTATTTTCTTTAGAACCATCTCTGATGATGTTTGCTTGTTTTTTTGTTTCTATACTTCTTCTATCTTAGAATATTCGCAACTCGAATTTAAAAATTTTGTCAGAGATTTGTTTACAAGTCACACCACGAGAACCATGGAGGGTGACCGTGATCAAGACGGTGTTAGAAAGGGAAAAAGAAAAGAGAAGCTGCATCATCATTCTTCTGCGGGGGGGTGACGCTGTTATATTAGACAAGGAGACCTCTATTTCCGTATCTGCGTCTGTGAGAAAAGGTATCTCTTGCAAAACCAGTTTTGTATTGCTAATAATTTGTATTACTTAATAAGTTACAACATACAAAGATTAATAATAATATTTATTTATTTATTTTAGAAAACAAGACGACGGAGAACAAAGGCCTGGTTGGAATCTTAAAAACCCGTCCGACCGATCTTGGATATGACTCTGTGCATCCATGTTCGTCATCGTCAGGCGTGTGTGAAAAAACAAACGATAAAATTATTATTACGACGATGACAACAGTCTTGATGATCTTGGAGATGTAGATGATACTGTTGCTTATGTCAATAAAGATGATGATGATGATGAAATTATAAACAATAATGTGACCCGAGCTAAAGGAGAGAACATTGGCCAAAGAGATAATAGATTGAAAGAAGAAGTCAGCTTATTGAGAGACCTGTGTTGTTTACACAAGAGTGGCGCAGCTCTTTCATGATGACAAACGGAAGCGTAGATGAAAATAACTCCCCTAAAAAACGCATAAACAGAGTCCGTCCTGCGGATCCGGAGTGGGAAGCTTAGATACAGAACAGACTGGCCGGAATATCTTTGTCGGCCGTGGCAATAGAGAGCAAGATTGTTGGGGAGGGGGGGGTATCTTGACTAATCCTAATATAGACGTGGAGAGAGAGGACTCATTTCTTGCCAGAGAAAAATACAAAGCCGCAGAGACAGTAGCCCCGACGGGAGACGGAGGGGCTACCGGCGCCGCCGCAGTCCCTCCGTAAGTCCGGAGACAGTAGTCCCAATGGAGACTGGGCCGCCGCCACAGTCACTCCGTAGTAGGGCCCAGAGACGGCGGTAGTCCTGATGGGAGACGGGGCCGCCGCCACAGTCACTCCGTAGTAGGGCCCAGAGACGGTAGCGGTCCCGATGGGAGACGGGGCCACCACCGCCGCAGTCCCTCCGTAGTAGGGTCCAGAGATGATGAAGAAAGGGATCGGTACCCTGCAACCAACAGGCCGCAGGTTATCGTACCCCAGAGAAACACGATAGTCAGATCGAGCAGACCTGGAACTACGAGTCCTCCTATCGGATCCATCGGGTCTGCGGACGACAACGCTGGTAGGGTCAGAGACGGAAGAAATAATAAAGGCGATATCTACAGAGATAGAATGAGCTGAAGGCGTTATTCTGCATCTCCTTTACTTCTACAATCCTCTCCAGTCGATGAAAATGAAGAAAGCGTCCGGCAAAAACGGATGCTCTTCGAGCACCCGTAATAAGCACGTGACATGGGAACAGGACCAAAAAGAAACTGAGATGTTATTTCGACGATATATGACCTTGTGGAAACACAACGAAACCTTGACCAAGAGACTAGAAGAAGCCCAACAGAACGGAGAAAGAAGAGCGCAGGAACTCGAAAGAGATTTAAAGAGGAAACACTCGATAAAATTGAAGCGCGCGGAAAATAAACAGCAGACCTTTCGGAAGAATACCGAGAAATGACTAGAGCGGTTGAAGGAAGCGGTCACAAAGGCGCAAGCAGAGTCAAATGAAAGGATGAGGCGTACAAGACGATAAGCGAGGAGATGTACAGGTTATATGAAGACAGTAAGCGTGTTCTCTCGGAATTGGAAGAGGCAATCGGAGAGAAAAAGGACCTGTACAGACATCTTGCGGAACTGAAAGGAGGAGAGCATACCGGAGGGGACCGTGTTTCTTTAAAGGAACTGATCGACGAGCTCCCACAAGAAGGCCATAGAGCACGGTAAATCATGCCTGGCTCGCGTGATAAACGAGTGTCTGCGAGAGGAAGGCAGTGCCTACGTAGAGTCTGATAAGCCCAAGGACGCCGTGCGCAAACTGTGCGGAGACTACAAGGAAGGATTGTCAGGGAGCTTCAATTGTGGGTAGACGCTCTGTGAAGCAGCGAAATTCCGTCCTACAGCGAGCGCTACAGATCTCAATTTCAACGGTTCATGGACCTAAAAAATACACTACAGGATGCACACGACCGGGGACGACGAGGGATTTTCACGGAAAGCGATTATGACAGCGCAACCGCTGCGACTCTGCGAGAATGCGAACGTTTAAGTTCGACTCTTGCTGTGCCCACGTCGACGGCGGACTGCGTGGCGACGATCGCCCGCTCGAGCATAGAAAGACTGTGGTACCGCGGCAGTATCGTCCCCGGTTTTTCACACCACCCACGATGAAGAGGTAGATAATCATCAGACTACTATAACCGTGCCTCAGCCCCTGATTCAAGACCACATCGTGACTCTTTTCAGAAGAGCTTGTCCCGGTAACCGGTCAGAATTTGGAATCTCTGATGCACGTGGAAGACGGACTAATAACACAGGTACACTACCAAAAAAACTGCCTCCAGTTTTGCAACTGATTCCTATAGATTTTGGGGTGCTGAATCCAGGAAAAATGGCCAAAATGTTCCATCACGTCACGTTTTCTTGCAAAATTAGATTTCTTACCCATATAAGGAATGTTCACATAATTTCTTTTTAGCCGACTGCAGTTTATTTCTTGGCCCAAAATAGAGGTTGTAATGGTTAACTAACTAGAAACACTCCTCATGATATTTTAGAGTGTTTTGTATTCATTTTATACATTAACAGGACAATTGGGAGGCGGGGGGCTAAATCCAGTACTCGCGCTGGCGCATGTTCTTTCCTGTTCACCTCGCCTCGTTCTCTCGCTCAAACACGGTGGTTGCGGACATGAACGTTCCTGTCAAATTTCAGTTTCTTGCAAGTTCATTATTACCCTTTGTTTGCTCAGTCGTAATCCAGCTTTATTCCGAAGTGGTTCACTACAGTTGTAGTTTGCAGTGCTGTGTATTTGTGATGGCTCACAGAGCCAGAGGTTGCGTCAACTCTCCGGACAGTTTTTGTTTTATTTGTGGGGAATATACCGTGAAAAAGCGGCAGAGGAACATTTCTGCATTTATTAAAAAAGTATATTTCGCCTATTTCGGTTTGAAGTTACGCGATCAAGACAAACCGTGGGCTCCTCACAAAGTGTGCAAGACATGTGAGGAAGATCTACACTTATGGATGAAAGGTAAAAAACAAGCATTTCGTTTCGGAATACCTATGATGTGGCGTGAACAAAGAGACCACAGCAGTGACTGCTATTTTTGCTCTTGCATTGTGAAGGGATACAACTTAAAAAATAAGAACGTAATAAGTTACCCCAACCTTCCCTCAGCAATTAGGCCTATGCCTCATAGCAACGAAGTACCTGTGCCTGAACCACCAAAATCTTTGGATCATATTTGTGTGGACGGTTCTGATCATGATGAGACTCATCAGATGGCTTTTCCCGATGAGTCCAGTACTTCCGAGTTTGAAACTGAACCAGATCCGAAACCTGAACTTTTCTCTCAAGCTGAATTGAATGATTTAGTCCGGGATTTAGGACTCCCAAAAGATGCTGCCCAACTGCTAGGTTCTCGGCTTAAACAGAAAAATCTATCGTCACCAGGAACAACTTTTTATTGGTACCGCAACCACGAGACACAATTTTTGAAGTATTTCAGCAAAGAGGAAGATTTGGTATTTTGCAACGATATATACGGAGTGATGGAAAAGTTTAAACTCAAGTATGATCCTGCTGAATGGCGGCTGTTCATTGATTCGTCAAAAGACAGCATAAAAGGTGTTCTTCATAATGGCAACACATTCGCTTCAGTTCCTATTGCTCACTCTGTTATTCTCCAAGAAAATACGAGAATTTGGCCCTGATTCTTCAGAAGATTCGTTATGATGAGCGTAAGTGGATGAGTTGTTAAATCTTTAAAATTCTATCCATTCTATTAGGGGAGCAATCCGGTTTCACCAAATATCCCTGCTTCCTTTGCTTGAGGGATAGCTGGGCCCGCGACCTACACTGGGGAAAAAGACTGGCCAATTCGGGAGTATTTGAGACCCGGTGAGAAAAATGTTCTTCATGAGAGCTTGGTACCTCGTGATAAAATTCTATTACCACCTCTCCACATTAAGTTGGGTCTCATTAAGCAATTCATCAAGTCCCTTCCAAAAGATGGTAAGTGCTTTCGGTACCTTTGCTCAAAGTTCCCCCGACTTTCTGAAGCAAAGCTAAAGGAAGGAGTGTTTGTTGGCCCTGATATAAGGAAACTCATTTCAGATGGAGCATTCGCTGAAACGATGTCTGAGAAGGAAATAGAAGCCTGGGATTCCTTCAAGGATGTTGTTCTCAAATTCTTGGGGAACAGGCGGGATGAGAACTATAAGGATATTGTTGCCAGGATGCTCAATGCCTTCAAAGAACAAGGCTGTAACATGAGCATCTTTCCCGAAAACTTGGGGGCGTACAGTGAAGAACAAGGTGAAAGGTTTCACCAGGACATCAAGGACGCAGAGAGATGGTACCAAGGAAGATGGAACACCACTATGATGGCTGATTTCTGCTGGTTGCTGCTGCGGGAAACCCCAGATGAAAAATACGCCAAGCAGCGCACCAAAAGAAGCATTCGGGGGAAGAAGAAACGGGCCCACCAGGAGATTGATTGACCCAAGAATGACTTTAAAATCTAAACTGTGTTGACAAATATCGTGTTTTTACTAAACTTTGAAATAAAAATTTGCTAGTTATTACCACAGTGTCGGGTCTCATTTATTAGAATTTTATTTTCACACCATCGGGTGTTTGTCTTCATGTATTGCAATGGTGCGGTTTGCGTTTTCTATTCTTACATACATACCTGTACAACATTTTTTGCACATTTCTTTGCTTTGCTTTGTGTCTAACCTCGCTCTTATATGCTCAATGTTTGTGCACATGTATGTGGCTGTTTTAAGTGCAGACAATTTTGCTACCATCACAGTGTGTTTTGTTGACATTACTCTATTCTTATGTGCTGCCTTGTTCCAATTTTCTTTATTCTTATTTGAATAACTACTAAACAATTAGTATAAAGAATTCATCCAAGAAACTTTTATCTCGATCGCACTCAATCTGAAACGTTCACCTCAAACTGCTAACCCAATGTAGCAAAAAATCTGTACGTGATGGAGCAAATTGGTTACCAGATTTGGATTCAGCGCACCAAAAAACTAAAAAATCAATCGAAACATTAGAGGCAGTTTAAAAAAAATTTTTTTTAGTGTACTTGTGTAATCGAACCCGGTATGGACGAAGAAATGAATCCAGAAGACTCGTTGCAGGAAGCCATGCTTTCTTCTGGTCTACAAATCGTTCAAGCCACTATTCAAGACGCAGACCCAAGTACCCATGTGGCGGCAGAAAATCGAATCGCTTTGCGAGGGAAGAGACCTATTCCTCAGAAGCAACCGCGCCAGATCCTCCTCTGGAACCTTGACGATGGATGTAGAGGATCATCATCGCTACCACCACGCATAGGCAGTTCTTCTGATACTGACAACGACGATGATGATGAAATATCAAGGAAACGCTCTCGCTGTCTCGCATCGTCCTCAGCTTCAGGAGACAACGGGGCTTCCTTCTCCCACAGCTCTTCTTCCTCCTCCTCCTCCTCCTGCAGCTCTTCTTCTTCACGTTCCTCCTCCCACTCCAGCTCCCGCTCGTTATCACGCATAGAAGTAATTAGCGAGAATAGTAGAATGTTATCAGACTGTGAACCGCGGGGCAGTAACGCTATGACGGATCACGAAATGCGCAAAGTTTCAACTTTTACGCATAAAGTCAAGAACAGAAAAGTTGTCCGCTGTGACTCTGAGAACTCCGAAGCAGCAGCAGAAGTTGAAAGACGTAGAGACGAGGACGAAACAAAACAAAGTGAACGTAAAGAAACCAGAAAGGCAAACGGAAATCCAGCAGCCCAAAGAAAAGAGTAAACTTAAACGGATCGACAGGGACAAACGGCTTGAGGCAAAGAGACATCGAATCAAAAACGGTCCCGTTCTCACACAGCGAGCCGTGTGCGCACAGTCCAACGCGACATCGATCTCTTCTTACAAGCCTGTCTATAAGGGCACCACCAGAGCAGAGAAATTGCTGAGAAAACTCCAGAAAATGCTAGACTCTTAAGAGAAAAAAATAGAAGTTCTTAAAAAAACAGAAGGGGTTTCCGAACTGACCGCTTCCTATAAGAGAGAACTGTCCCTTACTATGGACACTTACCAGGACATGTACTGTATGATTCTGTTTCACAGCACCGCCCATATATTTATACCTCAACTTTCACGCACTTCCATTTGGCCTATCATGAGACCCTTCTTTGTCAATCCTGTAAAAACTGTGTGTGAAGATCTGTTGTCCATGTTATGTGCTGTGATAAGGAAGCTTATCATAGCTCAGGAAGGAGCTATAGTAAAGGTGAAGTGACGCTGAACAAGCAACCTGTCTGTCCTGGTAGAAATAAGAAAACAGAATTTTCCCATAAAAGACTACCAGTCCCAGAATGCACCAGGTTTCCAACAGCCATTAGTGGAGCTGAAGTGGGAAAACGTGTGTTCAATCAGGAGGGCTATGAGGTAATCCCCAAGCACTCATCTCAAAGGGCAGGGCCTGATTCAGCACAGCTGCGCTGTGCTAGGGTGGAGCACTCATCAAAGCAGAATAAAGGTAGAGTTTATTCTACAGAGAATTATCCTCATCTTGATCCTCATCCTCAGAATCAGCTTGGAGATCCTCAGCTTGGACGTCTTCAGCATCTGGAGGATCATCAGAAGCAGAAGCCAGAACGGACGGACAGAGAGGGCAAGAAACCCTTTGGAAGAAAGAAGAGAAAAGCATTTGGGAGGTCTAAAGGAGTCCAGAGCAGTACGTATACTGGGAGACATTCAAAAGGCCAGTGTACACCATTGGACTGGGGAAAACCAGAGGAGTGGTGCTGCAGAGCTAGGCATCTCCAGACGGTACTTGTGAGGGAGACGGATGCACTTGGAAGGGACCCTAGGACCCGCGCCAGAAGGTATGTGAAGAGAGATCCAGTGTCCAGGGATCTGGATTGGAAGGCTGGACATAAGAACTGGAACTACATACTGGCCAGGCTATTTAGAGAGGAACTCTAACAGCAATGGAAGCTCAGCTATGAACACTGATCTATGCCCTAGCTATAACCTTGAAAGACAGCAGGGAAACAAGTATTCTCCTGAAAGTGCTCCATTGAGAAATTCCTCTGTGCCAATCCATGATATTGAACCGATGATTGTTGAGGAAGGGGGAGAAGTCTTAGATACAGGCTGTGAATATATGGATTGCTCTCTGTCTAAACTCCTTTGGTAATTTACTGTTACATAAACAACGACCATCACAAAGAAATACAAACTTGTTCTTTAATCTACTCAGAAAAGCTCCTGCGTAGGATTTTGAGCCAGGCAGTAGAAATTAAGCCAGCTAAGGGGTTTCAGCTGGATAACTGCTAGCAATTGAGCCTTACCTAATTGCTTGTGAGCTCTGAGGGAATCACTTCTGAATCTATGTGGGAAGATATAAGAAGTTAACCTGAAAAGAACAGTTTTTCCCTTCTTTGTGGGTTTTGCTTGTTGTTTGAAACACTGCTAAGAAAATATTAGCTAAAGCCTACAGAAAAGACCAGTTTTGTTACCAACCAGGTCTTTATTCTTTTAATTTGATTGCCTGACAAATTCAGCTGTTGTTTTCCTGATTTTGTTTTTCCAAGTTTAACACTGAAAGCAAGTATCCTGTTTTATGTGCTACCAAGCATATCTGTGTTGGGAGAAATAACCCCATAAATAAATATCTTATTGGCTTTACACTCAAGCACAACTAATTATTGTGAGCAGCGGTGTCTGGTGTGAATGGACTGCATTTCCCACAATCCCTTGCAAATCATATTGATATATGAACTTGCCAAGACTGTGAACATTCTCACCCAGGCAGCCGTCTGACAAATGGCGTAGTTTTTCGGATTGCTTTTGCGCAAAGGGGTTTACTTGCTAAGGATTACAACTCAAGTCTGAAGGAAAAGACAGTGCAAGTTTAAAAGCTGAAAAAAAAAGATTTTCCCTCAACTGCACTTTGGAGGAGAGGTGGCTGTTCCAGGTAGCTGTTCCAGGAAGAAAAGACCCTGTGCAGAGCTGGATTCATCACTGGCATAAGGTAACAAGTACCAGGGCATGTCTAGTGGTGGATGGGAGTAAGGCACAGGGGTAATTGAAAAACAAATTAGGAGAAAACACATGTTTGGAAGGTGGTGAACAGTGTTTTTTTTTTCTTTAGGTTTTCTTGCAGGGATAAAGATGGAACCAAGGGAACAAGCTGAATGGATGGCAGCCCAGTATATCATGCAACAGGAGCTAGCGCAGCAGGCTCAGGACACTGCTATGAAAGCCTTAATGGACCAGCAGAAAGCCAGTGCTTGATCTGGTGCAAGCCCTAGTTAAACTGCAGAACCAAAGTGGACCAGATGCAAGACCAGCAGTGAATACTGGTACACCACATGTGGACAGTGTGGGACTCAATCAGGGAATTGGGGCATTTAGTTTTGGGAAGCTAACTCCAGATGATAATGTTGATGATTTTCTAGAGTCTTTTGAGAGAGTGGCACAAGCATTAGCATGGCCAGAGATCCAGTGGGCAGTAAGGCTGGCAGCCTCATTAACTGAAGAGGCGCTTGCAGCTTATAGAGCAATGCCAGCAGCCCAGGCTTTGAATTATAAGGATGTAAAGGCTGCTATTAGAGATGGCCTAGGGTTGTCTATTTCAGAGTATAGGCGAATGTTTAGAGCTACTACATTAAGAGTGGGTGAAACACCCAGGGCTCTGAGTCAGAGAATCAGAGGATTAGCTGTAAAATGGTTGGAGCCTGAGCAAAAAGACGGTAGAAATGTTATTAGACATTATTATGCTTGAACAATTTATGTCTGCTGTGCCTAAAGATTGCACACTTTCCTTATACAGCAAAAATTGCCAACATCATGGAGAGGCAACCATGCTAGCAGAGAGATTCTTGGAAGCCACGCAGGCTTGCCATAGAATGGGTGGCCCTCTGAAGATGGGTGCTGAGGCAAGCTGTGCTGTATCAGAAAAGAAATTGATTAAAAATGTTTCTGAAAATAAATGTACTGTGCCAAACCAGATGACACAGTGGAGTAGAAAGAAATGTTTCAAGTGTGGAAAATGAGGACATTTAGAAAAGGGATGCCAGAAACACACTAGCTTAATGGGTGTGGATTTAAATCAGCCCAAAGAAGGATTTCTTTTGATGGTTGATGTGCAAGTAATTACCACAAATGCTTTGTTAGACTCTGGGGCAGACCAGAGTATGCTGTCAAAAAGGCTTTGGAAGAGGATAGAGGCCCAAGAAGGATTTGTGCCTAGAACCCCTGAAAGCCAAGTTCACATCAGATGCATTCATGGTGCTGCAACATCATATCCCACCTATAGGCTAAAGTTTAAGTGCCTGGGGGAACAAGAGGAAGTCCTGTTAGCAGTGGTGCCTAGGCTACCCTTTGATTTGGTTCTAGGAAAGGACTGGCCAAGATTTAAGCAGGGTCTAGTGGAAGGGCTAGGAAAGAAGGAGGGAGAAGGATTAATGGAAATAGCTCCCGGGCCTTTCTTTGGAAGTCCTCAGTCCCTAGCTAAAAAGATGGTTAAGCTTCCAGAAGGCCAAACTATAGGTAATAAGAGGGGTCTTGTATCCACCCGCTCGCAGGCTAAGGTAGAGAGCCAAAAGGAGGAGGGGGAGCAGGCAGAGTTATTAGGAGACTTACCCTCTCATGATGATTTAATAACTCCATCATCTGGTAAAGTAAGAAATTTGAAAGCACAAAAGCGGCGTGAGAGACTTTGCAGAGCACAGGGTAGGGCTGAGATGTTAGCTGGTCAAAAGTTTACCCTGGGTGCCAGCTGAGTTAGTGGCAAAGTTTCCTAACTTTCCACAAGAGCAGCGAGCTGATCAAGCTCTCACCCGAGCTTTTAAGTATGCTCAGGAGGTCAGGGAGGAATTGCCCAGATTCAGATTAGATAATGAAATATTATATAGAGAGAGTCAGGACCCCAGAAATGGGACCATACGTAAACAATTGGTGGTACCCACAACTTTCAAAGGGCTAGTACTTAGATTAGCACATGATCATCCAGTTGGAGGTCATAAAGGGATGCAAGGAACGCTGGATCAAATACTTATGCGTTTTTACTGGCCAGGTATTTTCAAAGAAACTGCCCAGTTTTGTGCTGCATGTCCAGCGTGTCAGCGAGTTACAGCGGCTCTCCCACCGGTGGTGCCATTGATTCCCATGCCAATTATTACAGACCCAATTGGTCGCATTGCCATGGATATTGTAGGCCCATTAGTCAAAACGCCCCGAGGTTTCCAATACATCCTAGTTATGGTAGATCAGGCAACAAGGTTTCCCTGGGCCATACCATTGAGGAATGTTTCTGCCAAAAACAATAACTTTAGAGCTAGTAAAATTGTTTTGTGAAGTGGGATTCCCAAGAGAGGTGTTGACTGACCGAGGGTCCAATTTTGTATCCAAATATTTGGCCCAGGTCTGGGATGCCTTTGGCATTCATCACGTGAAAACCTCAGCCTACCATCCACATCAAACGGTTTGGTGGAGAGATTCAACCAAACTCTCAAGCAAATGTTGAGAAGGGGGTTAGCAGGAGAGGTAAAAGAATGGGATATGTTATTGCCCTTTGCCTTATATGCCTGCAGGGAAAGAATTCAGGTATCCTAGGTGTAACTCCATATGAATTGATGTATGGTAGGGCTCCACAGGGTTTGTTAGATATTTTGAGGGAACAATGGATTGATCCTGAACCAGGAAGTCAGGAAGTGCCACAGTTTCTACGTGACTTGAGAGCACGTTTGAAAAGGACCTCGCAGGTTGCTTAGAGGAACCTGCAGTACAGCCAAGTACGCCAGAAAGGGTGGTATGATAGGAAGGCCAAAAGCCGCCAATTAAGCATTGGTGAAAAGGTTTTGGTTCAAGTAGCAGGTACAGCCCCAAAATTTGAAGTACAGTGGAAAGGGCCATGGAAGGTTGTTAAACAAGTGAGCCCAGTATCTTATATGGTAGAAAATGCAAAAGGGCATAGGCAGACCTACCATATTAATGTACTTAAGTCTTGGAAGGAGAGGCCTCTAAATAATAATGACCCTGAAGCCAGTCAGGAAGTAAGTGAGCTTCAAAAAGATAACACTCTCATAGGTATTACGGACTGTAGGAAAGAAGTTTCACCAGTAAAACCAGTCCGTAATAACTTAAGCAGGGGGGTATGTGATAAGGAAGCTTATCATAGCTCAGGAAGGAGCTATAGAAAAGGTGAAGTGACTCTGAACAAGCAACCTGTCAGTTCTGGTAGAAATAAGAAAACAGAAGATTTCCATAAAAGAGTCCCAGAATGCACCAGGTTTCCAACAGCCATAAAAGGAGCTGAAGTGGGGAAACGTGTGTTCAATCAAGAGGGCTATGAGGTAATCCCCAAGCACTCATCTCAAAGGGCAGGGCCTGATTCAGCACAGCTGCGCTGTGCTAGGGTGGAGCACTCATCTAAGCAGAATAAAGATAGAGTTTATTCTACAGAGAATCATCCTCAGATTCGTCTTGGAGATCCTCTTGATCATCTTGGACAGCTTCATCATCTGGAGGATCATCAGAAGCAGAAGTCAGAGTGGACGGACAGAGAGGGCAAGAAACCCTTTGGAAGAAAGAAGAGAAAAGCATTTGGGAGGTCTAAAGGAGTCCAGAACAGTACGTATACTGGGAGACATTCAAAAGGCCAGCGTAACACCATTGGACTGGGGAAAACCAGAGGAGTGGTGCTGCAGAGCTAGGAATCTCCAGACGGTACCTGTGAGGGGAGACGGCTGCACTTGGAAGGGACCCTAGGACCCGTGCCAGAAGGTATGTGAAGAGAGACCCAGAGTCCAGGGATCTGGATTGGAAGGCTGGACATAAGAACTGGACTACATACTGGCCAGGCTATTTAGAGAGGAACTCTAACAGCAATGGAAGCTCAGGTATGAACACTGATCTATGCCCTAGCTATACCCTTGAAAGACAGCAGGGAAACAAGTATTCTCCGGAGAGTGCTCCATTGAGAAATTCCTCTGTGTCAATCCATGATATTGAACCCATGATTGTTGAAGAAGGGGTTATAGATACAGGCTGTGAATACATGGATTGCTCTCTGTCTAAACTCCTTTGGTAATTTACTGTTACAAAGTACAACAACCATCACAAAGAAATACAAACTTGTTCTTTAATCTACTCAGAAAAGCTCCTGAGTAGGATTTGAGCCACGCAGAAGAAAGTAAGCCAGCTAAGGGGTTTCAGCTGGATAACTGCTAGCAATTGAGCCTTACCTAATTGCTTGTGAGCTCTGAGGGAATCACTTCTGAGTCTATGTGTGAAGATATAAGAAGTTAACCTGAAAAGAACAGTTTTTCCCTTCTTTGTGGGTTTTGCTTGTTGTTTAATGCACTGCTAAGAAAATATTAGCTAGAGCCTACAGAAAAGACCAGTTTGTTACCAACCAGGTCTTTATTCTTTTCATTTGATTGCCTGACAAGTTCAGCTGTTGTTTTCCTGATTTTGTTTTTCTAAGTTTAACACTGAAAGCAAGTATCCTGTTTTATGTGCTACCAAGCATATCTGTGTTGGGAGAAATAACCCCATAAATAAATATCTTATTAGCTTTACACTCCAAGCACAACTAATTATTGTGAACGGCTGTGTCTGGTGTGAATGGACTACATTTCCCACAATCCCTTGCAAATCATATTAATATATGCCTTTGCCAAGACTGTGAACATTCTCACCCAGGCACCCGTCTGACAGCGTCTGATGATAGCGTGTTTTAGCTGCAGCCTGGTCTGCTTGACCGTATCTCTCACGGGATCACCCTTGCTGTTATTACATGCAGAGAGAATGCGGGCCATTACTGTTTCGTCTTCATCGTGTTGTTGATCGCTGCATTCATCGTCTCTTTCAACATTGACAAATGCGTACGATTGTATCTGGTGGCGGCAGGGCAAGGCGACTCTATTGCCCATCATCGCAAGTGCACTCTCAACGGCCGTACATGAAGTTTGAACTGCACACATGCATCATTTTGTGGTGCAGACAGATGTGGTAGATATTATTGAAACGTCACCAGTGGCATCGCTCAATCACACAATTGGCCACCCATATGGGATTATCAACCGGCATGGTGCAGGACCAACGCAGCGCGCGATATAGCACAGTTACTTACCTGTAACAGGTGATCTCCGGAACAGCAGGAATTAGTCTTCACACGTGGGAGACATCACCGACGGAGCCCGCACGGGAATCCTCCCCAGCATCCAAACACAAAACCTTTGGGAGCACCCCTCGCGCCTGCGCGGTGGCTTCCCGCCCTTCCTACTGCCTCTCCCCAGTTGAGTTCATAGCCGAGAGAGAAGGAGAGGAAGAGGAAGGAATAGAGAGATACAACTCCTAGGGGAGGTGGGCGGGTTGTGAAGACTAATTCCTGCTGTTCCGGAGATCACCTGTTACAGGTAAGTAACTGTGCTATCTCCAGGAACAAGCAGGAATGAGTCTTCACACGTGGGGACTCCCTAGCTGAGGGTGCCAGGGGAGATCCCATAAATGCGGAGCCCTGGCAGGCAGGCATTTTCCCAACCTGGATCCCCGGCATCCCCTGAGGGATGGAGGGCAGGAGTTGAGAAGAAAAAAAGGTTCCAGAGGAACAGCAAAACCAAAGACTACATGGGGAGAGTAGTCTTTAGAATGTAAGTCAGTATCATTAAGTATTTAATGAACTAGTACCACATAGAGCTCACCTACCAGATCGTAGGAAGGAGAACTGAGATGGAAGGTACCGTAGACTCAGTAGCGAAGTCTTCGAGGGAAACTTCACAGCAGTGAGGGGGAAGTTCCAAATCCGGAAGGGCAGGAGACCCAGGTGTCAACTGGTGCAGGAGAAGAACTAGTCAAATAGTCAGAAATAGTCAGTCATTATTGTATTGTAGATAGTTGCCCTTGTTAACCAAGTTTCTTGCCCTGTTATCTGTAACTCATACGTGTTTCAAATGTACTGAGATTGTTTTGTTCTATGTAAACCGCGCTGATGATAAATAGTGTGGTATATAAGAAACTTTAAATAAATAAATAAATAAACAAGGAAGCTTTATGGGAAAAGCTGAGCACTCCTTCAGGGGCAGAGTCCCTAACCCTGAGGGCTAGAAGTAGAAGACTGGCCGATCTGGAGAGCCCAGTCCGGAGGAGAACAGGGGCGTACCCCTGAACCGAAGAGTACACTATCAGCCCTAGCTGAGAAAAGGAAGACATAGGGCCTGAACCTCAGGAAGAGGTGCATAACAAAAAAAAAATAGAAGCTGTTGACTTCACAGCAGCAAGTTGAGTATAACCGGTCCCAGATATCGAGCCGTAAGAAAATAGGCAAGCGGACCGGTCGGACCCCATAAGGAGTAAACGCAAGTACCTGCAATAGGGAGATAGACGGTAATACACAGGGTGCTGTGGACATCTCCCAGTGGGCACCTACCGATACAGATAAATATGTAATATATATCTAGGTAAGTAGGGCAGGGAGAGCGCCCACTCAGGTACTAAAAACATGTATGCCGAGGAACATACATATGGGAGTATAATACTGATAAGTCGGGCCTGCCACTGATTTATTTTTTTATTTATTTATTACAGTTGCTTATATACCGCACTATTCGGCATCAGCGCGGTTTACAGTATAACAAAGTGACCAATACACACATTCTGTTTGGTTTTACATCGAACAGGAATATAAACTTGGATAACAGGGGCTGAACTATATACATGAACTATTTACATGGAATATGCTATATACATGAGGTAAAAAATTCCTATACATGCCTGATCCACAGAAGAACGCCCACCTGGGAAGGTGGCAGGAAGATCCATCACGAACAAGGGGGGGGGGTCTATGTATGTGGAGCAGTGGCAGATCAGCGAGATTAACAGTACGGTTGCGTGGAGGGCACATCAGGGGAAAGGTCTACGATGTGTCCCCATGGCAGGCACGCAGAAAAGAACTTGTCCCCCGCACAAAACGGGAGACAAGAGGGTATAGTCATCGATAGCCATGGAGTGACTAAGAAGTCCATTCCCTCATATGGAAAAACCCTCAGATACAAGGGTCCCTGCCTTATGGGAAGCTGCTCTGAAGATTGCAGAGGGCAGCGTGCAGGAGGCGGGGGAACTGACAGGAGTCAGAGACGTCGCCCCATCCCGGAAGCTAGAACGAAATCTGCGGGGAGTGGCAATACGCCAGGTAGCAGAGCATCTGGCAGAAGCAGTAAGCACTCTTGGTGATTCCTGCACGCACAGTAACTGACAAAGAACAAGGGGAAAGGTCTACACTGGAAGAAGAAATTTCGGTATGGCATCTGCTCAAGCAGGGGAACCCTGGAAGAGAAGGGTTCGAGGGACGTACCTAAGGGTAAGTCAGTTGAAGGATAGAAGTCCCTGGGGCCAGAACTATCATGGAAGAGCGGTGACCTCCCTCTTCCCACAAGGAAGAGGGAATACCGTAACCCCCGGACAAGCATCCGAACCACTTGCCATACTGAAAACAAACCCTAGTGTAGAGCTAGAAGAATAAACTTCTGGTAGAGAAGTTAATCGTAGGCCGCCGCATACAAGAGCCTAAAGCTGCTTGGTATGAGCATCCTGGCACGGGCCCGGGAACCGCTGACCGGAGTGAGACGTCCCTTGCTTGGGCGCACATGGCGGGTGGGTGGACGGCTGAAACTTTCTCTTCCTCGGGAAAGGAGGTCTGGCAGAACATTTCCCACCCCCGGGGGGAAGAGAGGACTTAGGATGGCTTCCAGTGCTAGGAGGTCAGCGGAGCACTGAGCAACTGACGTAATGCTTCGCTACTGAAGAGGTTTTCTCCAGCACATGGAGAATTACCCAGATTATGTTGTGCCCATCTACACATTCGGACGCCTGCAGCCATGCTGTACGACGCGCTCCAATGGCAATAGCAGAGGACCTGCTAACAGACTGAAAGGAGTCTAGAGAAGCACGAGAAAGGAACCCAGAGATATTCCTGCAATGATAAAGCAGCAAGGAATATTCAGAGGCCTTAGTTGCAGACAAAAAGGGAGACAAGAGAGATAATCTCTCGGTGACCTCCCGGAGTGTCAGGCTCATATAAAACATATATGAAATAATTCTGGAAGCCAACATGGACGTTTGGAAGGTCTGACGCCCAAAGGTATCCAGCGCTTTAGAGGCACGACCGGGAGGGCGAGAAGAATGTTTCTTCTTACTTCCGACCTTCCGCAGCGCCGATTCCACCACAATGGAATGATGTGGAAGCTGGTGCTCCTGAAAATCCGGGAGGGGGGCACCTCATACTGAGCATGCATGGCTGTAGACGGTGCAGGAACCCTCAAAGGCGACTGCCAAACCCCCAGCAGAAGATCCTGCAGGGAAGGGTGTAGAGGCTGCCTGTTCCGCAGGACCTGGACTTAGGGAAGGACCCGGGATAGGAATGGCAAGCAAGTCCGCCATGTCAAGGAGACAATCCTGAAAAGACGGCTCTCTCAGAGGGGCTATTCCGGGGGAGGCAAAGGTGGAAGGTGCCGCCTGGACACCAGAAGGCCTAGCGGACTGGTGCCCACTGGACGGAGGAGGACACCAACAGTCCCGATTCGAGGCAGTTAGTACTGCGTCTTCGGTTCAGGGAATTGATTCCCAGCTAGGCATCGACGGGGTCGATGGAACCGCAAGAATCGGCCTCGGCCCCGACCCCGGCCTCAGGGACGGCACTGCCCCCGGCGGTTGAAGTGGTTCCGAGGCACCCGGAGAGCAGTGGTCAGTAAGCTCTGCACTGTGTCGCCTGAAACGTGTCGTAACAAAGCCTTCTAGGCTGGGTATCGACTCGAGACAGGGCATCGAACCGAGCTAGGAGACCGACCCCCTCCTAGAGGGCCCCGGCAGCGGTGGCGGTGTCAGCGATGCCGAACCTGGGAAGCGAATCGGAATCGCATCGATCGGTGCCGCAGGCATCGAGGACCCCCGAGGACGAAGCTTGGTGAAGGGGAGACACCCGACACCAGCGACGACTGTGGGAGATAGGTACCACTAGACGCCGGGACTCCTCTCGAGCCTGTCTTACCGAGAGGAAAACCCCTCCGGGGCTTACTAACCGGCCCCGAGGGTACCCAGGTAACCGACAACGAGCCCCGGCGGGGAGTGAAACGCATAACCCCGGCGCCGACGCCGGGGCACCGGCGCTTCTTGATGCCGGAACCAACCCCGCTGTTGGCCGGGACGACGGAAAACCCGGCTGGGTCGAATCGAAGTCCCCGAGGCCCCCCTTCTAGCGACGAGCGGAGCACTCGACGTCCGCATCGATGCCGTGATCGCCCGTCCGGGACAGATCGATAGGTCCCGAAGGTACCGGGGGAGCCAGGCGGCGATCCCTGGTGAGGAGTGGAGCACTCGACACCGATGCCGGCGCCAGGGAGGCGGTGCCGCTCAAAGCCGGTACCACCCCCGCACAGGACTGGGATGCAGGAAAGCCAGTCTGGGCCGAACGATCGGCCCCGAAGGTACCGAGGGCACCAGATGACGATCCCCGACGAAGAGTGAAACACTCGACACCGACGCCGAGGAATCAGTACCGCCCGAAGCGGGTACCACCTCCGCGCATGGCTGGGATGTAGAAACGCCAGACTGGGTCGAGACGATTGGCCCCGAAGTTGCCGAGGACACCAGCTGACGATCCCTGGCGAAGAGTGGAACACTCGACGCCGACGCCGGGGAATCGGCACCGCTCGAAGCGGATACCACCCTCGAGCATGGCTCGGGAATGTTCTGTGAGGAGCGAACCCCAGGAACAACTCGAAACCCCGCGGATGCTTGGAGCCCGAAGACTCCCGCCGGGGTTTATTTGCCAAGGAGGACTCGAGGGGGAGGCCGGAGCCGTCGTCATGCCGCGCATGAGACTCACCCCTCAAGACTTGGCTAGTCTTAACAGACTGTTTGTGTGGTTACCTGATCCTGGAGAGAAGAGAAAACCGATGACCGCACCTTAGGAGGAAAGACGTCATCAAGGGACACCCGAAAAAGGGAAGGTCTTCTCCCGATACTGAAGCCCGGAGGACCGGGGGAAAAAGGATCAGGGCCCAAACAGGAGAGGCACCAGACATTGGAGTCTAAGTAAAAACGAAGTCTCCACAGTGAGGGCACTTCTTAGGGGAAGAAGGCTCCATGCTGGAAAGCCCGGTAGCCTCAAAAGGACCAGAGGGAAAGAAGTTCCCTCAAGTGATTAAAAGAAGAAAAAAAACACCGGTGGTGCCGGTGTTGGCGGGAAAAAAGGCCGCGACCACAAGAAACAAGAAAAGAAAATTAAAAAAGAAAACACGTTTCTGCGGTAGCAGGAGGTACGTCCTGCTTGCTCCACGGAAAATGAAAAAACTGGGGAGAGGCAGTAGGAAGGGCGGGAAGCCACCGCGCAGGCGCAAGGGGTGCTCCCAAAGGCTTTGTGTTTGGATGCTGGGGAGCATTCCCGTGCGGGCTCCGTCGGCGACGTCTCCCATGTGTGAAGGACTCATTCCTGCTTGTTCCTGGATATTATTTTGATCGGTTAACTTTTTATTGTTTCTATATTCTAAAATGACTTTGTTGGCATCCTCCTCATCGTTGCGCATCGTTTCCAAATTATTAATGCTATGCTGCTGCGGCATTACTGCTACGTTTTACACAAACAGGTGTCTCGTCGTCGACAAATGGTGGCGTGCCCCTAACGTATTGGTATCGCCGGAATACCTACAGGTCGGTCAACTGTACATAGTCTATGTTTCGTTTGACGACGGCGTAAGTGTATCGCTATCGCCAAAAGCGCATGTGTGCACGCATTGGTGTCCAGGCGAAGTCGTCTACCCTGTTGTCTACTCTGGCTTCTCCAGAATATGTCAATTCTCTTCGGCCACGTCGACCGACACCCTTACGTCGTGCATACCATGTCAGCACCTCTGCTCTCACAGGCTATCTCTTTATAAAAATATAACCTCCGTCGACACCTGTTACCAAGGCGATATCCTATCACCGCTATTTCAAGTCTGGGACAGCATTTTAAGAGACGCCGCTGGGCCCCGCGGCCATCACGTTTATACAAAATAACTCCTGTCTGTGCTTCATCACAGGCTACGATACGACGTCTGATGCGCTCGACGAGAGGGACTGTCTCTCTATCGTGGGACCTATACGCACCGAGCATAGTGTAATTGTAAGGAAACAGAGCGTTACGTATTGCATCAAAGTGTGGACTGAATATTTTGACGAATCTACGCTGGGTCACTGCGACGATTGCGTTATCGACTATATTCGATATGACACGGGTATGTTTACTTACTACGATTGTATCAACGCGTGGAAAGTTCGATCTACAATAGCGCATTGTCCCGGACCTACCTATCTAGCCCTCGGTGGTATTACTTGGCACGATATCAACATACCTTCTATACGTACCTTCGTCGAAGAACTATCAGTCGTTCTGCTGCTTCTGTGGGGGCAAAAGGGAATCCACATGGAGGTTTCCTTACCTACTCACGCCAAAAACTCCTGTTACCTCTTGAGCAAAAAACGTCTGTCCCGATGCTATCGACTATGTGCCGGTTTGATACAGAGGAATCAAGTAAAGCATTATTGCACCCAGAAGTAGCACCAAAAACTCCATTGGTCAAAACAGGCTGTTTGTTTTTAATCGTAAACGAAAGCTCTGAAAGAAAAAATAAAAACGCGTATTAGACAAATGCAGTTGCGATTAACCTACCTCAAACAGATTGAACATCGCCGTGGTTAAATTTTGAAACGCTCCTCTTAGCTGACTTTCACAATTCAACAGTTCTTGACTAATTACTTGATTGGTGTTTGAAAAACGGGCCATGCAGCATGTGGTCGAAAGAAATCAGCAGTTGACAGACGATGCGCAACCCAAGTTTGAGAACGGAGATGGGTCTGTGGTTTGTAGTTTTAAAGCCTTATTTCAAACGGGCTAACAACATCACGCAGTATGTACGTTGTTCAAGGGACTGTGTGTGGATAGCGAACGCAGAGAGACAAATAGCCAACGTCGTTCAAGCTTTCGTGGTCCTGCGCTAAAGAGCGGACACGGCATGTCTAGAAAAACTTATTTACCGACGAACTAAAGTTAGCGCCACGAAGAAGCAACGTGTTGTTTTTGGTCACGATACCTTTCCTCTAACTTGCTGTAGCAAAATCGCATCCGTTGATAAAATTACAGATAGTGTGTGGGGAACAACCGCGTCGTCGGTGGGAAACAATACGTTTAAGGCGGTTGTAGTACATCGTGTGTCCTGGCAGGCCGTGAAATCATGACTCTTGTGGCGGTTGGAAGGGCTCAATTTAACAACCTATCTTCACAGCGAATGGACGTCGGTACCGCACCTAGGATTGGCGCACCAGCGACGTGTCTCTGACTGAACCATTGAGCCATACGAAGCGGGCGGCTACACATTATTTGCGACCCCCTTCGTCGTACACCTCGTCTGTTTCGGCTCTTATTGATCCAACAACATTTCTTCTGCGATGTACGTTCCCCTTAGAAAAATGACTCGTGTAGAGGATGGAACCAATATGTTTGTATTTTTGCAGGCGCCTGATATAGTTTATATTTGCCGGGAATAACGAAAAAAACACGAATGCATCTGCATGCATTGGCATACAATGCCATTCCTATCATAAACATGCAACAGTTGACCGCCCGTGTTCCCTGCTCTTCGACGCTGTAGGTGGTGGCCGCCCAGGACGCCACGCGGAAGTCTCCACGTCCGCTTTCACGGTCCTTTACTGCATAATCGATCAAATCCATTCCACGGCAATGATTATATCGACGCCAAAGCCGAACAGTTTAATACGCGGATGACCCCATGCTAAAGAGTGCGCCTTTAGCCATTCTGCCTACCCCTTGTATTTGGTCACGTCGTGTTTCTTTAAAACAGCTTTTACTATATTTGAATCCGTTGTGGTATAGTAAAGCGACGATGGCCTGGTCGGCATCCGAAAGGCCACGGCAATGTCTCTGACGATGGTTACGGACGATTCAATGTCTCTTACAAAATTAGGACATGGACAAAAGTTCGACCAACGGCATTGAGGCATGTTTAGCACATCCACTGGCGATACGCCAACGAAGAGAACGGTATCAATCATTTCGTGATCCCGTGCACGGAAATTATTATAAAAACCAAATGGGGCTGTTTTGGACGAATGGTTAAAAATGCAGGGTGTTTTAAGCATATTTGGCCTTTCGCCTCGCTGCCGTTGGCTAAAACTCTCTTACGAACATGCCCCTCTGCTCTATTTTAGCAGACGGATCAACTATGCGAGGACACCGTAAGATCGGTAGTTACTGGAAGATCTTGATTAATCGAATTTTGTTCCACGGCACTCGCATCTGCCTTATATGCACAATGCTTCGTGTTAGACGAAACGCTCGCTCATGTGCGACCATGCGTTTTGGTAATTTTGGATTTATTATCAAGCATCACGCCAATCTTGGGGTGCCATTCGATCCTTCTGTTACAAATATTGTTAAGATACCATGACGTATACAGTCTGGCACTGCAAAATTTGACACAGTGCCACGTAAACCCGTACAAAATTGTTACGAAGAGGTTTCATGTACGACCCGATGCTGGACGGTACGCTCAACCCGCGTGCAAAGTGTCTCGTGTGGATGAGAATGAAGATGACGAGTTTATGGAGAAATATCTTAATTAGCCACAAAACACCGTTGGGCCAAAACATGAGCGAGGCAGATACTCGTTCCAGCTGCGCCGTATCTGTGTTCCTTCAATCCAATGTCAATTAACTTTTTCTGTTATTTCATAACTACGATCTATAAAATCTGTCAGGGTGGCCGTGAATCGTTGTGCAGATCATAAAGATAAAGCGTGTGTAGCAAAATAACCCCATCAGGTATTCGTTGTGTTGTTGTGGTTGTTGTTAAGTGCCGTCGAGTCGGGAGTCGAATCATGGCGACCCTCTGGATAGCTATTCCTAAATTGTGTTCGGTCTTCAGTCAGGGGTCCCATTGGCGGGGGGGGGACAGGACTGGTACCCGTAGCTGATGGTATTGTAGCGATCCATCTCAGGCTGGCCTTCCTATTTGCGTTGACCCTTCTATCTTGCCAAGCATGATGTCTGGCTATAACGATCTCTCTCTTCGCAGGATGTGTCCGAAGTATGAAAGCCGAGAAGTCTTGGTCATCTGAGCTCCTCAGAAAAGTTAGGTTTGATCTCCTCTAGTACCGACTGGTTTGTTCTTCGGGCAGGTCCATGGTATACACAGTATTCGCCGCCAGCACACCTAAGGCAAAGGCATCAATTTTCTGCCTGTCTGTCTTTTTCACTGTCCAGCTTTTACATCCCAGATGATGTTATTGACAATACCATGGCTGGAACACGTCGACTCTTTGTATGGATAGAAACATCTCTGCTCTTGAGACTCTTATCTAGGTCTTTCATAGCCAGTCTGCCAAGAGCAATGCGTCGTCTGATTTCTGGACTGCTTGTTGCTTCTTTATTGATAGTTGATCCAAGTAGGTTAAAGTTGTTCACAAGTTAAAGTTGCTCATTCAACGATGAACCAGTTGATTATGACAGTTGTCATGATCTTTGTCTTCTTTACATTAAGGTGCAGGCCCATTTTGAGACTATGTTCTTTGATTGTGAGAAGCAAAGTTTCAGCTCATCTTCGCTTTCAGCCAGTAATGTGGTAATCATCAGCATAGCGAAGGGTGTTGATGAGTCTTCCACCAATCTTCACACCTCTGTTGTCTTTCATACAGTACTGCGTCTCTGATGATGTGTTATGCATATAAATTTAACAGGTAGGGGAAAAGTATGGCAGACTTGTCTTACACCTTTGCTTATTTTAAACCCTTCTGTTTCTCCTTTGTTCCGTTCGGAACATGTTGCTTCTTGATCAATGTACAGGATGACGCAAGAGAACGATCAGGTGTTCTGGTATACCAATGCTTCTTAATGTGGCCCAGAGTTTCTCATGGTTTACACAGTCAAAAGCCGTGATATAGGTCCGATTAAAAGCACAAATAGATATTCCTTTTGGTATTCTTTCAGTTCTTTTCAGGATCCATTTCTCAACATCCGGCAATGATGTCTATAGTTCCTCGCCCTTTCTTGAAACCCTGGCTTGCCAATTAAGGTAGTTCTTGTCTCTAGGTATGGCTGATAGGCGCTCTCTTTTGATATAATCTTCAGTTAGAATCCTTGACTTGGCATGGTGGGATCAGAGCGATTGTGCGATCAAGTTCCACAGTCAGTTGGATCACCATTCTGTAGTATTGGTATAAAACAACAGAGCCTTTTCCAGTCAGGTTGGCCATGATGTTTGTCTGTCCCTATTTCTTGGCAGAGGCCTTGTAAGTACCAGGTGAACAGCTGCAATCGATTGCCTGCAATACTTCTATGGGAATGCTATCAAATGCCCTGGTGCTTTTTGTTCTTTGATTAAGGCTTTCAATGCTGCTTCAACTTCTTTATTTCCATCACCACTGGTTCCTGATAATAAGGTAAGTAGCGTTGAAACGGCTGTGGGTTCCACTTTGGCTCTTGTATCATATAAAAACTCTGGATATTTCCTTCCACCTTTTCTTGATCTTCTCAGAATCATTCAACATCGACCCTTGAGCATCTTGTAACATGCCAAGAACGGGGGCTGGAACTTTCTTGAACTCTAGCAGCTTTAGGAAAGCCGATCTTGTTCTTCCTCTAATAGTGTTCTGCTTCGATTTCCTTGCAAGTGTCATTGTAGTACTTGCATTGTCGGTCTTAGTGCACGTTGGAAATCTCTGTTGATGTTCTGCGATTGTCTTGCTTTCCGTTTGGCTTTAGCTTCTCTGCGTTTCGGGGCAAATTTCAGAGATACATCCGTCATCCATTTGGACTGTTTTGCTTTTCACCTTTTTGTAGAGATCCGTGTTCTTTCCAGAACAAACCTTATTGATGTCAGTCCATAACTCTTCCGGAGCTCTGTCATTTGTATCTAAAGCAGCAAATCGATTTTGCAGGCAGTCTTAACTTCCAGTGGGATATTCTCAAGGATATTTTGTTGGCATTCATGAGTGGTTTGCTCTTTTTCAACTTTAGCTTGAGGTTGCATACTAGTAGTTGAGGATCTGTACACACAGTTCAGCTCCAGGTTTTGTCTTTGTTGATGGCCAGAGCTTTTCCATCGTTGGACTTCCACAGATGTGGTCAATTTGATTTTTACAATACATTGGGTCGAGTCCATGTGTTACAGTCGTCGCTTGTGTTGGCTGGAAGAAGGGTTTGAGATGAATAGCTCATTGGTCTTGCAGAATTCTATCAATCTTTATCCAGTTTCATTTCTGTGCCAAGTCCAATTTTCAAACTGAATTTGCCTTCTTCTTTGTTGCCAACTTTTGCGTTCCAGTCACCCATGACTAGCAGGATAGCATGTTTGCATGTTCTGTCCATTTCCAGCTTGTACTTGTTTCATTTAGAACTCTCAATTTCATCTCTCTTCTGCAGCTGTTGTTGGGGACTTATACTGAATTAGGTTGTGTTGCTAGGCAATCCTCGTAGACGAATAGAGATTAAGCGTTCGCTGAATGCATTTGTATGTCATTACAGTTCGTGCACTTTCTTTGTATTATAAATGCTAACACCATTCGTTGTGTATAACAGAAATGTTTTTCGATAAAGCGGTTCTAAAAAAGACGCATTACATTCGTTTGATTTATCTTTCAATATTCATTCTGCTTAGACTTTGGTATGAATGCGCAATAGTCTGCATGATGGTTGGAAGCAGTTATATTTGGTGGGGGGTTCCAAGACAAGAAATTTATATTCCTTGATGTTAAACACAAAAGGTAGCATTGTTTCATTAAGAGCAGACAGAGGTTCTCGTGCTTGCAAGTAGTGTTGTACAAAATTTCGTGAAATGGTTGAGCGTCCAAAAACACTATCGTTCGCTCTTCTGTATGTCAGCATGGTTATGCTATTGCTGGGAATAAGTGGTCCAGCACAGGCTCGTAATTACTTGCTGTGCTCTATGATAAGTGTATACATTTGTGGGTCAATGGGCATATCGACGAGTAGACTTTCCAGAAGGGCAAACCGCCGCTTTATAAATTCACGAGATACACCTTAATTTAGGATCCAATATAAACCGATTAATAAGGAACGTTAGGCACATATATATTCACCGGCTAAATGTTCCTGATAAAAACACAACCTGCGGCCCGTCTTCGTTTGTTAGCCAGAAGGAGCAGCAGCATTGTGCTTATGAGTGGATATAAAGCGTCGGCAACGATATCAAAAATGTTCCCAAATCATCTTCGTTCAACAGTTTGTCATTATCGGTTATAGTTATTTGTGTGGCTGGAAAGCCATAAAAAAAGGCCAAGGAAAGTTAATTTGCATGGGCAGCACACGGGGGCTCCGCGTGTGGTGGCAGACACCATGGCCATGGTTAGATCCTTTCCAGCGGCACGTCGAAGATTTCTATTATTCTGAAAGGATACAACACCAACAGCAATGGCGCGATTAAAGAATTGGAAGACATCTCAGCGATGCTCTATGCTGAAAGCCAACCTGATATACATGCAAGGACGACGAGCTTTCGAATTTAAAAAGAGAAACATTTACCCAAAAGCTAACAGGTATAGATCCTACTTCGGCACAATGGGCCTATACGCGTAGCGAAAAAATGAGAGTGTATATTCAGTACAATTAAAAGACGATGGCGATTTTAAATGGGAACGCTTTTCAGTTAGAACTTATACGTGCCGTTATCATCGGTTATAGCTCCAACACAAAGTGGTTTGCAGCTGCATCGGTATAAGCATAAGTTACTTGGCATCGTCGGACTGGATGATCCTGAAATTGCAGCATACGATCCAGAATATCCTGACACACGCGGTTAAATGAAACAATCGATAGTGTGTTTGGCATATATGATAAAAAATATACAGCGGCGATTGTACCGCGACGGTGCGGCAAAAGCACTATAAGGGGATAATGCTCGTGGTGCGATTTTATTTTTGGAAATTGATGTTCTAGTACAAGCGCATAGAAATAACATGCGTTAGTCTGTACGAAAAAGTTATGAATTGTGTAAAGAAGATGCAAACCGGCGCATTGAGTTCGATAAGACGTTTTTAATCCAAGACACAAAGGGTGACAAGGAAAATCAACAATTATTCTCGGCAGCCGCTGTCAAAATAAGCCCGCCGTCTGTCATTTCATGCCATTTTTCCAAGGTACTAACGTGAGAAACTCCTTGCTTTATTCAAACTTCTTCCTACCGCGCATGCTAATGGCGGGAGGCAATGCGTTACCGATTTGTGTATACATGCTTTGAAAATTCCCGCTATAAGGTCATAGCGGTCTGGAAAAAACCTTGAGATCGGGCGCATTCGCGTACACTGAGCACACGTGGCTGAGTAGGATGAATTATTCTGCCCTGTTGATGGGAAGGGGAACGGGCGCTGTCATGGCCTTGCTAAAGAACCCCGACCACTTGCGCAGTCCGTACACCACCGGGTCATTGATTCATGTCCGTCGGCCTGTATGTGATAAGTACCAAGGAAGGAATTCCGGGTGGCACGAAAAGGCGCTTTCTTGAGACACTGTCCGGGTGGATCCAGCTGGCACGGAACACACTGCTTTATGAACATCATCGTAGTATTCTCAATTTGTGCACAGTTGGATCGGTATCGTGCGTAAATGATAGGGGGGCAGAAGACAGACGCCAATCTGCTCCCGCGATGGTCGGGATATGTTGTATACGTAATTCATGGATACAGTTAAATTGTCTGTACACGTGTGATTAGTCAGTGGGGCTGGCGCGCCGCATTGATGCGATACCAGACATCCCCTTTGATCATGGAAGTCGACACATCGCACAAAGTCAACCGATAGATTCATGTACGGTTAATCCTTGTTTTTGTTTTCTTCGGTACGAAATGCAGGTACGTACAATCCATCCTCTGGTATGATCATCCTGCGGGGGAACGGACCATTATCGACCCATAAAGGTGGGGGTTCCGGTACCTGTAGTGAAGGCGTGCAACGGCAAAGGCAGGTGTTCGGGCAATATGCCTGATTTGATGGCAATGATAAAAAATCTATGGCGCGTTTGCGGGACGCCGTACATGACGGATGTAAAACTCCGCTGATGATACTCGTAGAGCTAACGATAGGAGTGCTTGCAAGGTGCACTTCAGTATTTTTCCCTCTTCCACCACCGGAAAGTTTCTTTACATTTTGCTAAAAATAAAAACCTTTCCGGTTTATAAAATATTCACACAGTCATAGAAAGGTTGAGATGAGAGTAATTCTTAAGTTGTGATGAATCTGCGTTCCTGTGTCTGTGCATGATACTGAAACCTTGACACGGGGACGAACGCAGACTAAGCATTCTACCTCTCCGCGCTTTGGCCACTGTGCTGACGCTGTGCCCTGATGCAGCGCTCGTTAGACTGCTTCTGACATATTCACAGAGAGTAACCGCGGAGGGGTGAGCGGATCTGTACGTCTCCAATGTGCTTCTGGCCATAAATCTGCACCCATTAATTCTCCACAGTATCCCGATAGCTCCAGTCCCTTTGACAGGCCCCCCGCATCCGCAAAACACATCAAAGCCTCTCATGGGTGTGGGCAGGCTGACAGGCGGCGGGAGGAGGAAGAAGCATATCGCTTGACATAGCCAGGGATCATTAGAGTGAGTAGTCTTGTTGTATATAGAATTGAGGTTCTCCTGTTTGCGATACGTGAGTCACCGGTGATAAAAATACAACGCGGCCTTTCTGGCTATATCACGGTCGCAGAATAGTTTGAACGTCAGATCGATGTGTCCACAATAGTGCAGTTTACGCCGTATTTCTAAATGTCGTGTACGCTATTATTATTATATTGCGTTCTTCCGGAAACAATAAAGTATGTGTAACCAACCAATCGGCGGTGTCATTGTTGCGAGATTAATTAAAACACGCGTCCTTGGCCGGACGTGGTTACAGATTACTGCCCTTTGAGATAAAAAGATTTGGTGAGCCGTTCTGTATGATTCGGTGTAGCTACTTTTGGAAAAAAAAAATGTGAAATAATCAGGCAGACCTGCACGATCAGAATTAACAGGTTCGCATCAATCGCTTACGTCAGTATCACACACATACCCGCTTTATACGTGGATTTGTCCATATTTGAGCGCTTGCAGGGACATTGTATTGTAGAGATTAAAACGCAATGTGTGAGGGACAGAACCAGTGACAAAACGGAACGAGTCGTCCATCCGACGGGTGAGGTGTCAGCCAGATCCTGTACATGATTTCGTGGTAAGTGCAAAACCATTGCCACGGTAGGGCGGATGGATCCGAGCGGCGTCTCGGGAGCCGCGAGTCAGTTTTTACATTCGTGTCTGTGCTCAGTCAATTAAATAGTAGGCCCCAGTCCGCAGTATTGATAATTACTTGATGGTTGACATCGTCAGGGTAAGGTACCGGATGTCCTGCAAATATACTATCGGATGATCGGACATGTCAGGACACGAGTGTCATTGTTGTATGCGCACATTATGCGCGTGGTATATCTCGTAACTGAGAACACAATAGATGCTACAAAGTTTGATAAACGAGCATTGAAGCTTATGTTTTTTTTTTTTTCTTTTTTTTTTTTTTTTTTGTTTTTTCGGGTTATTTCAAACCGCTCCGCATGGTCCGTTTGTTAGGAAACAAATAAGTGGACGACAACTACGCCGATAAGCCATGGTTTGCTACTCAAACAAGACCTTTTTTTACTCATTTTTTCTGGACTGAGAAGTGTTGACCGCCGTGTACCGTTCAGCAAAATAGCACATTATTAATGTCCACAACGAAACGAACTGGTGAATGCCATGACGAGAACAAACTTAACCTCATAGGCACGATTCATCAATTTGGGTTTTCTTTCAACGCTACGAAAAAAAAAACCATTTATATTAAAAAATTATATTTTGTACATTCATGAGCGCGGGGCACGTGCTCCTTTCTAGGATGATAGAAGACAAGGTAGCGGGGGTTTGCTTTCATTTCTACAGTTATCCGTCTGTATTTAGAGGGGATGACTTAGGAGACGGGCGCGCGAACACGGTAGCACAAAAGGCAGACGAATTTGATTCTAACGTATATGTAATTCTGATATGACGATGGGATACTCACGCACCACAGGTAGTTTACCAAAAGATTGACAGATTTGACGCACGGTACAGTCATGCGAGAACCTACAAAAACTAGTGGTATCGGGAACAACGACCATATCAGGATGACATCGTTTTGTTCTATAAACAACCACAGAGGCCAGTCAACATGAATCCTCACTTCCTGATACAGAACCTGTCGCGTGTCCCCGGAGGGATTTTATCTCCTTACTCGTAAAACTTCATGGTTGAGTTTTTTACACTGTATAAAGAAAAAAGGTTAGTCTTTCTTATACGCTATATATGCAATAACCTGAAGGTGTGTTGTAGAGGACGATGAGAAAGGGCAAGACATTGGAGCTGCCTGACAGCTGCGTGGGGAATTACTACGCCGGGGTTTTTAGGCAGATGACCAGGCGCCAACGATACTACATTTTATATGGCGATCAGCAATCGGTGTCGCAACGAATGGACACGCCGTACGGCTCACGGATGTTTGATGCTGCTGGCATGAGGATCTTTGTACCCGGAAAAGATACATCACGGCGACCTCAATTTTGATATCGACTTAAAAAATTGACCCGCGCTGTTGCCGCACCTGACAATCGAATGGTATTGAACAAATTCACTGAAGTTCTTTTTATGCGCGGTAGTGGTGCTCACGAGACACACTGCCTTATTCGACCAACGTGGGGCATTTGGTGCCCTGCTACAGAAGATCCGATGCGTGGTAACTGTCGTTGCGTATCTAGTGGAAATGCATATTCAAATGTTGTAGGATGTAGTACAAGACGTAAAATTGCTGGATCAACGTATCACGAAAGGATTTTTTTTAAGATTTATCACTTACAGGGGTTTACACCCTTAACGCCAAGCACGTGCTGCGTTGTCCAATGAGACAGCTACAGTATGCATCCAAACGTAAGCACGCAAAATTGGTTCCTGTGCGACGGCAAGGAGATTTCTAAGCAACATCGCGGGCAGGAGTAGTTATCTCGACACATGGACAGGACGGACCCGAGTTACAATGCTGTTGTTTCTGAATACATGTTCGATAGAAGCGTGCTTTAAATTCATGCGCCGATGCCATGAAACCACATTCACTGAAACTGCGGCAATAGGAGATATCGCACCGTACGTGAAATAATAAAAGCCGAAGACTGCCAATGTTGGCGATAAACAAACGGAGGAAGATTTGATTTTGTGGGCACTGTGTCGGGTGACACGAGCGCAAATTAATGTACAGATGGATACCGCTATGACACAGACTGATGTTCGAGGCTGCACTTACCTACGGCGGCAGTGAGTAGCTGGTGTATCGAGAAGACCACGAGCGAATGTGCCGTCGATAGATGTACCGCAAACATTGAAGAGTACTATATGGCAAAGGGGCAACGGCGCCATCGCTGTTAAGGGTGACACACGATAGCAGATTATAAGTTCCTAAAGGCCAGATTAGGCAAATACGTGCTAAAATTCAAACGGCGCTCTTTGGCCAGGGCGGTCGCATCATGCGGCACGTTGAACAACAAACACAACATCTTTTGTTTTTTGCATAACAAACTGCACACTAAAAGCAGTACAGTACTTTGTTGGCATTAAATTCTGGACCTTCTTTACGTGAAGGTTTTGTAAAAAACAACCGGGAGATACACAAGCTTCTGCTGACATGGAAAACCAGGACGCAACCAAACGTTTTCTGTGACGCGTTAACAAATCTTTTAACAGAAATGTTGCCAAATACGCTGGCGCGTGCTTGGGAGCAGAATTTTACGGCGCTCGAGATGCCCAACAATAGAAGATTGAATATATCCTGCGATTCAACAAAGATCTATGGACAAACGCGGCTACTGCTATACTGTATAATGTTTTTAAAAACGGGACGTGTCGTCGCCTTTGGAAGAGCTGGAATGGAACCAGCCAACCCTGTGATACAAAATCTTCAGTTTATTTAGAATACAATACTAAAAGGTCGGGTCTAATGCTTTGTTAGAACAAGAACCATAAAAGATACAGAGAAAAGGGCCAGCCGAGTTTGAACAGGTTTTTGGTTACGAGGTTTTTGAGGTTTTCCGCTCGTGAATGATCTACTGTTGATGACTTGACAGGTTTGCTTCCAAATGCTTGGCCTAATGATGATGCCTATAAAGAAATAGGAAACATTCAAAGAGACTTGCGAAAAGTCCGATGTGTTCATTTATTGCGGGTTTGCCACACGAAATTACACTTACCCTCGTTGCGTTACGAACATATATTAGCAATTGCCACGAGCGAGAGGGACAAAAGGTGTAGGAACAACGTATCCTCTGGGCCCTGGAACAACAACGCTTTATCGGTGGCCGCAAAATACGGCCCAAAAGGGATGCACATCGATAGGCGGGTAACAGAGGATCAGCGCTACCATTGATGTTCAGGAATTGCAATCTCAAAAAGCGGACACGACATCTGTAACAGGCGGGGCCGGAAGCAGACTTCATTTCAGATCGTATACTAGCGAACAAAACACATAAAAAAAATGAAAACCCAATTAAACTGGAAAGCCATCCGTCGTGCTGTACGAATTTAAAGAATTATCATCGCTGATACGGAAGAAAATTAAAGGCGAGTTTTCACCAGAACCGCGCATATGTTCCATTTAAATCCTTTTTTTCAAGCTTCAAGTGCTTCTCTATTACCCCTGGACACAACGCGTACGATTGCTTATGCGTCTGTCCAGAACCAAACGCGTGGTGCCATCTGTGGCGGGATCCGGACGTGCTTCGGGTGCTGTGAACAGCTGGCCACGGCGGGGACTTGGCACATTACTCACATACCTCACAGAAGAACATAAGGCATATGCCATACTGGGTCAGACAGAGGTCCAGCAAGCCAAGTATGCCTGTTATCCAAGCACAGTGGCCACATCGGTAGGTCCATACCGTTACCTAGCGTATTCCCAAAAGACACAGGTTCACAATGCTTGTACTGGGTCAAGCAGTGATTATCCTGGGGTCCATTGAAAGATAGAACCGATAGAAAAGGCGTGAAGTACACGAGTGAAGAAGGCGTACGACGTACACCGGTTAGTTCAATGTTGGCTATACTTTTTTTACCGCCGCATTTTGTTTGACTGATGAAAAAAACGCGTGCAATCGTTAATTCAGCATTTTAATTTTGTGGACGTTTACTGTTTTGCCTTGGCTTTTACTCCGTAGCCATAGTGTACAGTTTCAGACGATGGTTTTAAGAACACTCATCCGTTGCAAAGATTATGCCGAGTTACCAGAGTACGCGAAGAGATATAGCTATTTCAAACCAGAGGAGGACTCTGTTCTTGACATTCTTTGAATTCGTTTATTGTGGAAGCATTATCTAATATCTTGCCTTAACTTCATCTGGGAATAACACATGGACAATACCAGACTGGGGAAAACGCGCCGATTGCACCCGAACGCTGACACAGCACTGAGTTATACACGCAGAAGGAGTGCGGCCCTGGTACATCAGCAGCCGGACCTACGGAAGGACGGCAACGCCGTCTATCTCATGCCTCATCCTTTTCACAGGACCCCGCACGAAGATTTGTTATGCTGTATCATCGCCGACTGTATGTAACACTGCTGATTGATTACTACATGAAGATCAACTGGCACAAAATGCTTACCCGATGATGGACACGATAACACGCGCAGATATGTTCTTCACATGGTCCGAAAACCCCAAACATAGTGATGATAAAACCAGCTCTGTGTATGTAGATATTTTAGTCAGCATGTTCCCCGTAACAAACACTGACGGTAGTTCGACGCTCTGTCGTGTTTGCAGAAACTTCGTTGCAAATGATAATATAATACCGATTAATATGTTTATATTTATCGAAATGTGTACCGTCAGAGTCTATAATGGACTATTTTAGCGGCTGTTCTTGTACAACGCATTCTTTCTGCCTGCAATGCCACATTCTACTTGAACATGGTGCAGCAAACACGTTTCTGGTTCACATGTTTTTAGAGATCAAATTTAACATATCAATGAACTCGTCTTGCTGGTTTTTGGCACGTGTTGATCAATAAAGAACATAGCATGTGGCACTACACTCCGCAGAAGAAACATTATAGGTCTTGTGGTTGGATCCGTGAATTAAATTCTCTTTGTACCTTATTCACACGTTCTAACATTCGTGATGATTGCAATTGTTATCCATCTGTGTCTTGTTCTGTGAAGGACAAATTATGAATGACGGTGAGCAATTTGGTTATGCGATTGTGGGGTTATGGCGAATAAAGCATACAACTTAACCAGTTTTTGCATTTATATCTTCAATGGTAAGGTTGGGGACTCATCGGTGGGTGTTGGTGCTGCATGCAGCAGATAAGGCCAGCGACCGCTTTTAATTGTTTATATATCGGCGGTTTCAAAGTTGTATTTGGTTTCGTAAACTTAGATTTTCCTCTGCTATGATGTTCGATGCGGTACGATAGTTTTGTACTCCAAGAGAATACTGTAAATCGACGCCTGATGAATTTTTTTTTTGGTGGTTTATATTTCTGTGTTAGCACCAGATTCAACAGCGACACTGACTGGTACGAAGATAGGTTTTTTCAGGATTCATGGCAAGGCTTTGTTAACTAGGCCTCCCTTAAGTCTGTATTATTCGCCCTTCCCCCCCCCTGTATTGCTGCGTAATAAATGATCGTTATCTAAAGCGCTCGATAAGCCCACTATCTGATGCATCTGGCTAATGATCCAAACTCAGCCCCCCCCCAATAGCTGCCGAGATCTTTGTAATTCTGCTTGATTATTGCACAAATTATATTCTTGAAATTCGCTATATCCTGTGCCACACGGCTCCGATAAAGAAACTAAGAATGAGCCTGTCTATGAGAGCCTACAGATGGAACAGCCACCCCCCCCCCATTCGAGACGTGTTGCTGTTTTGAGCCGCCACAAAACAATCCAATGTCTAATGTGTCTAACTGCTGTATAAAGACTGTTTTGAACGATTCGTTGTGTCATGCACACCCCTAGTACACCACCATGGGATGGAGATCGACGACTGGAATGGATTATGCACCCCCCCCCAGTCTGCGTTTAAAGTAACCTTCGTTAAACCCGTTCCCGAACCCCATTTGGGTTTCTTCGTGGATGTCAACAGATGTCAAACAACACTACGTTGTGCGGGCATCCTCTTGCATCACGGATTTTGGTAAAGCACTTCATCGATAGATTGGTGCGCGAATCTGGTTTCAGTAGCTACAGGTCGTAGGTGGTTCTCGCTGGGCCTGTACGGCTCACTCGAGCTGTCGTCGACGTAAACGCTTACAAAAATCACGCTGCCTCTCTGGATGGATGTCTGTTGTTGGCACTATTGGCACTGAAAAGGACGAGTCGAGTCCTTCGGTTTCTATGATATGGTATAACCTGCATTCGGACGGTACTTGGTAGTTTTGATTATCTGCTGGCAGATAGAATATACCGTCGTCTGGGCTCTGTTTCGATGTGGTTGGCACAGGTCCCGTCGATACGGATTGTTGTACACTCACGTTGTTGTAGCTGGGACTCGAAGCGGAGGCATGTAGGGATTGTTTTTACCTTTATTTTTTAATGGAAGCTAGGACAATTAGCCGGGCGCCGATCTAAACATATTTGCGGGGAATGTGCACAGTGATCATCCTATAATCCTGTTTAGTATTTCTACAGAGGACACTATATCATCACGATGTTTTTATGCACAAAGCAGTATACTGAACGGCGAGTTGATGTTTTGTCAGGAATGTTGAATTCTCTTGCGGCGCTGTAGGTATGAGCCCCCATTGATATAAAATTGGTGGGGGTGGGGAATCCTAAACCGGTTTCGGGCACCATCTAGCCTTTTGGCTGCTCTCGTGTTCGTAAGGTCTGGCACAGCTTGGCCATTGCGGCGTCAACTTTGTCGTCATCGTCATTCATCTTCCTTAGTATATGGAGAAGTACGGTTGTCCGGATTGTGCCAAGAAGAACACCATGCCGCGGCGACATTCGGGTGGTGCTTGGTGATCTGGCGACACGGAGTCAAAAGGTTAAAAAAATTGTCATCAAACCTGCCGCCAGTAACTTTTTGTTCAGGGAAAATATCGATTGTTTTATCTGTTCATTGTAAATATTTGTATATATCGCGCCTTAGCCTCTTTATGTGAAAATAAGATAGAGACATTTACTATCTTGACTACGGTTCCTTTATCTAGGGATCCAGCGGCACAGGGGGAACCTGCCCAATCTTCTTAGTCTAGCAGCGTAATCTTGCCGCACTTTCAAGGACATTTAGATAAACGTCAACTTGATTAGTCGTAGGCTGGCTACGGACTGTACTTTGGGTATGATAGGTTATATGAACGCTAGCAAATGTTTGTGCGTATCGGAAGGGCGTTTGGAATGCAGTGGAAAAGTAACATCAGTGGCTGAAAATATCTTGCTTTGCATCATCGTAGATTTGTCCCGTGTATGATGAGGGGGGGTGCGAGGCAAATTCTGACCCGTCGTCAAAAACGGGATATACTCCGCGTTATCCAGGTCATTTGTCGCTCTCCTTACAGGTATATAGTAGGCGCAGCGCGTGTTTGGTTAAAAAATATGCACTAGGGTATTTTTTTTTCGCGGATCAGTTCAAACCATAAGTTTCAATGTCTTTGGCAACTCTGCAGTCTATGTAACATGTTAGTGTGGACCTTCAACAACCACAAACAGGCGGTTTATGTGGAAGCCAAGTCTCTACGATCTGCCAAAGAGGGGCGGGGCCAGTTCAAGCGGCTCTTGTAGCGTATGTTTATGTACAGCCTCTGTGTAAATATGTGATTCTAAATAAAATTATAAAAAGATCTTCCGATTGCACTCTATACTAGTTGAAGTTTTGTGGTAAGGGACAGGCATTTCGTAAGGGATAAACACATTTTTATTACTTCTGTTAAATGAAGAATGATAAGGGGAAACTTGATGATCGTGTCTGACCATACATCAGTATTCGTATTCTATTCTATAACGAATTTTCGAGACAATCCATAAGCAACACGATAGATCATCTGTGGGATGCGTTGACTACATCATGGCTTGTAATTATGCGGACGGAGGAAGGGGAGGAGGAAACAGGCTTTGTAGCCGTTCAATGTCAAACTCTTTAAAAGACAAATTTGGGCCGTGGTGTGTAACATGTGATATAGAATTGATTATGCCAGGCAATGTGATTCCCATCGCCTAATGAACTAATATTTAGGTAATGCGGATGATGTGATATAAATCTAACGCAGAGCAGTACAAGTTTCGTGCGCATATTGTAGGTGAATATAGTTCTATACGTGTGGCACAGTATACTCCAGGGGGGGGGGGGACCGGGGACCCATTTTATATTTGTCATAGACAAAACCAATAGTTGGCTCCAAAACGTAACATTTGCAAAGTATTTGCCACCGTTGGGTTCGTTTTTTTCTGCTTGAAGACGACAAGAGACTGCGGCCAGGTTGCTGTTAGGAGTCATGCAGCGATTTCCTTTACCAGTTCACCCGAAAGCAGTTTCAATAGTGCCACTGTCCTGCCAATTGTTCAACGGGATATTCCTTGGACATCAATGCAACGCTATCCCAATGACGACCATAAAAACAACCCCCTCGGCCGCTTAAAAAATGTACGATATATAATTTCCATAAGTTATGGTCATGCGTGGGTCTGCTGGCTTGTTGCTGAGGCTGATGATGTCATATAAAGCGTACTCATGACTAACTGAAAATCGGTATTGCTCGATCTCAGCGTTCGGGTCAAATTGATAGGTTAATAATTTGGTATGAAAATCATGATCATTAATGCGCGGTGTTAGTTAAAGGTTTTGTCGACATCGCCCTTGTTTTGCTTTGTGCCATTTCCTGCCACAGTGACTCGGAGATAGCCAAAGAGTTGTCTGGACCAAATCGAGTACCGTGGAAGGCCAAACACGTCTATTTTTTTTTTTATTGGTATGTATTATTTTTGTCACTGGAATATGTAATTGCACATTTAGATCAGGAAACGAGGACTTTAATTGAAACAGGTAGATCAGGTTTCTGGCGATTAGAAAATTTTGCCGATCCGGAGAGCAACAAGTACTCCAATAGGTGGGAAGTCACGGTTCAGGCTTGTAAAAGAATAGCTATTCGCAGTACTCTCCTAATCTTTCTGATAATGCTTGTATAATTTCATCGCGATATAATAAAATCTGGTAAGAGAGTATGCACGTGAGGCGTAACGCGAGCCCCCATCCTTGAAAGCATTGAATAAACTCGTTGCATGACCGGCGGTATGGTCTTTGAGACCAACGCAGGCGGCATATTCGCTGATATTAGCAGTCGTGAAGTGTATAATGAGGTATTGAGGGCTTTTTTACAAACACGCATCTGATGTGTGTCTTCAGACTTTAAAACAAATATATTGTCCAGGTAGGAAAAATCATGCGAGGGAGGGGGTTAAAACACAATAGCACATCCGACAGCACACCACTGTAAATCTTGTTATATCAGACCATTTACGTTTCATGAATTAAATCGTTCAATAAAAACACTCTTCGTATTATCCGATTGGTGTGGTACGGTTATGTCCGTTAGTAGCGAACAATCTATGAGTGTGTCCCTTAGCATCGTTTCATTGAAACTAATTCTTAATATATTGTTCATATCGTTCAAACTAGACGCGCATTGGCTTGTCCCAAATCTCGCCATACGTGTAAGGTCGAGAGTCATTGTCCATGATGGCCTAAAACACTTTATTAGTCTGTCCAAAACATGTCAATAAGTATGTCATCTCGCATGGTTTGATGCAAAATCAATATGAACGATGGACAAAATAGATACTGATATCGAATCCTTTGGTAGGGGCGGTTTATCGTTCGCAGGACATAATGATGGCTGCGTATAATCTCCGTAACCATAGAATAGGATTATGACGATTGCGCAGGGGACACCGAATAGTAATTGATTCGTGCAACAGTTGAAAGCTATAATCGTAGACACGGACCATTGTCAGCGATCGCGCTAATGGCCGTTATTGATTATTTTCTAATTCACATACAAGAGGCAATCCTTTACACGCATCGAAACGCGCATAACGCTCAATTACATCGGATACTGCCTCGGTGTATCGTGTAATGCATAGGAGATAATCGGTAGATATTTTATAAACACAACTCAAAATCTTCTCCAGTGCGCACCCATGCCGTAGGCATCTTTATTCCTATTCAGACAATGGCCTCCAGAGAGGCATTCTTGTTCACGTGCATGTTATTAATGGACAGCTAAAAAAATATTGTGATTTCAAACCCTGCGTGGACTGATGCCCCCCGGGACCGCTTTTCATAAAGATCATATCCCTGATAATAAGATGACGTAATCCTCCATTATACAATTTCACTGACAATGCCTCCATAACGGATATACCTCTGCCCCTCCGCGGACGGCTAGCCGCACTCAAACGTTGCAACGTTGGATTGGCCCTTAACAGAGAAATTGTGCATAGCGTCTCTCAACGCTTGGTCCGGGTATAGTTGTTCGAGATATCTTGACGGAGGCCCACATGGAACGCCGCTTTTTTCGTGCCTTATGGGCTCTCCTGTGTTAACCAGGGAAACATTTTAAAAACAGACAGTACAAAAGGAATATTCTATAAACTCAAGACAATGGTACAAAACCTACAGACCCCTACATGATCACACATGATTTTAGATCAGTAGTCATTACCCTCATCCACCCCCCACTTTGACGATGGTAATAGTATCCTTAATTGGGTTTACCGCTCTAAAGATTGGTAGAGCAATTTACTCTACTACAAAGAGCCTCAAAAAACCAATATGTGCCAAAGATGATCTCCACAAAAGCTAAAATCAAACAGGGACCATGTCACCCCAATACTGTTAGACTTGCATATGGCTCCCACATATAAAGTGAAAAGTTGAGGCCCGAATAATTAAAAAATATCAAAATACTCCTACCTTCAAACTCCTTAAAAACATCTCTCCCTCACTACTTTGTTTACCATAATTACACCCCCCATCAGAAACTAGGAATGCGCAGGCAGACAAAACCGCAATTCCATTCCCTCAACATAACAACAACCATCAGAAAACACTACAAGCAAACTACCAAAGTGATTAGGGCCTTCTCCTTCGCTTGCCCCCCTCTCTGGAACGGATCTACAACTAACCATTCGCATGATAAAAGTCCTTATCAATTCAAAAACGAACTTAAAACCTACCTTTTCACAAACCATTTTGAAACCCTTATCACCAGAAGAAACTCTCACCAACAATCACCAAAAAATCACATCACAGCACCCAAGATAGGACAAACGGACTAACACAAGAAAAACTTACATCTACATTACTTACACACTTTACCCAACACGCAAAAAGTCTACCCAATTTGTTGTTTTTCACGGCATATTGTAAATACGTACCTTTTGTAATTTAGTTCTGTTATGTTTTATGTATTATTTACGCTGTATATAGTTAAAACCATGTTCATATAGTTATACCCTGTTTCCATGTAAAGTATACAAAATTTGTTAACTGTTCAATGTTAAAAACCGCCCTTGATCTCTGGAAAGGGGCGGTTATAGACAGACACTATTAAATAAATAAAAAAACAGGAAGGGCACAAACAGCGGAGACCGATGTTAAAAATTATCGCATTCATAGAGAGGGAGTATCGATAATGTGTACCGCGTTCGTAACTGTATCAAGTGGCTAATCCCACCTGCCAAAAAAGCAGTACCTGTATACTGCGCGCGATGCTAATCTATGTTGGTATCTGGAGAATATAATATATGCATCTTTAGGTTAGCGTGTACGACGTGGTCTTTTTTGGATATTGTTGATTCAGCGTTTTTTTACAAGTAGTAGCGCACCCGGCAGTTTGTTATTGCGGTGGGTTGCAATGACCGGTAATGTCGGTTTATTCTGCTTTTGCTATCGTGGAAAAACAATACACTGCTCGTGGTTTCACGCGTAACGATTATGTCGAATCACAATCGTGTCCCAATCCGTATTATTTTTATTCCCGGTGAATCAACGATTCGCTCATTCACGACCATATAATGGACTGTTCTTGCATGCCATCTTTCAAACCAAGGCATTCTATTGTGCTGCCGAAAGCGCAACTGGTAGCTTTATCATCTCTACAGATGGCACGTGTATTAACATATTACCACATCCAACACAAAAGCGAGTGGAGAACGTTGCTAGGAAACGATTAAAGACTGGATGTAATCGAAGAGCAATTCTCTATCGGCTAAAACGGGTATTTCTTCTATGTTGTTCGCATGAAATAACGAACCGGAAAAGCAGTCTTTGAAATGGGGACATATGTCTCCTCTAGGATCGCGGGAGCCTAAGAGTACCGCTTGAGTGGAGACCAGTACTGTTTTCAAAAGTATCGTCGGACTTGGCCATGGGTTGGGACGTGCCGATTCCGCTCGTGAAAAGTCTGTGACATTGCTTCTCATCGTTTGGCACACATGCAATTAGCGGTACTTCAAATCACCCGGGTGAGCGGCGGTGGACAAAAAACTTGTACAGATGGCATTGGAAGAAATTCTGCCCTCTCTGGACAGGCACGTCAGAGACCAAATAAAGCTGCCTTACGGTGTACAGAGTATACAGGATCTCGAGTCATTAGACGACCTGTTGAGCAACTACACGGTGCCGCCGCATAAACCGTACGTAGATCCAAGTAATGTAAGCAACGCCGCTGCAGAGTGGTCTACAGATGAGTTAGCTGCGTGGATACAGCGGTACAGTCTTGCTCATCCATCAGCCGTCAACTTTGTCTATGTTGGCTTTGCGTCGATTGCTGAATCCGTCGGGGTATCACAAATCTCACAGTATAAAACTCTTCAATTTAGACAATTGTTGCAATGGACCAAACTGCTCAATCGCCTACTATACTACTGTTGAAAACCAAAGACTCTAATTGCTTTAATTTTTTCGGCAAGCTCTTTACATAGGGACAAGACGATGGCAGGTCTGTACGCTAAACACCCATACGCAAACGCGATCATTCTATATTTATATTTATATTGTACTACGACGATATATCGACCTAAACGATGGCACAGTGCTACTTTCTCAGAAAGGCCAATGCGTGCTGCAGGAACGTTTTTGCAGATTACATTAGATAGTCCTCAAATGCATATGTTTACGTGTATGTATAAAACATTGCGCTTAACATAAAGCGCTTGTGGACGAAGATGAAACGATCGTGCGGAAAGTCGGCCGCATATTTGGGATGATCACAGTAGAGAAAGAGTGCGCCACAGATGATGCGATGGCATGTCACAGCGGTGTATATCGCCGGAACGTGTATACGAAGGCGCACAAAATCTACAGATAAGGATCCTGTGGTGTATGTCGACACCATCAGGATGTCCCGTCGTTATCGAGCTGAGGATCGTGGCGGCTGCTGTTCTAATAGTTTTTCCAGGAACGGTTGTATTGCCCATCGATGCACGAAGAAAGGCACGACACAAGTGCCGATACACATCGTCATTTCAGGGCGTTGATTGGTAGGCTGTGCCAGACGTATACTACGCTCGAAGTTGATCATCCTCGATACGGTATTATAGGCGAATTAGGTGAAGAGAAGCAAAATATCTGTTATGCGGCGAGGTTGTGATAACAGAGATAGTTTATTTTTTGTGTGCGATAAGAGACAGATCGAGTACGGTCGACGAGCGCGAGCGTGGCGTCCCTGCTGGACTCTACATAACATACAACGTGTATCCAGAATATTTCTACTATGTTCAACCCATCAACCCGTGTTTATTCGCTATGGATGTTATCACCTGGCGTGTATCATCTTTAATCGATCTTGTATAGCATTGCCCGGTCATTCTCGCCGACTCCGTACAAACTTTATATTTTCTGTGTTTCCTTTACCGCATAAAGCGGGCACACATCGAGCAGTTTTTTTCTTTTTATGCGCAGATCATCTTCTTCCGCCCAGTCGATCCGTTTGCATAGTACAAAAGAGCCTGTTGTACGATCTCGCTATGGGTTTTGCAAAAAGGACTGTTTCAAACATTCGAGAGATTGTTGTCCACGTATAAAGAAATGAGAGAGTACATGCGTGGTGTGCCGACGATCGACATCCTAGCAGCATAATAGGACAAATCACCCTTGCAGGCCCTGGCTACGGTATTTTGGCTTGCGACACCGATGTGGATAGAGTATCATACATATTGGATGAAACCGCTGGCAAGGCGGTATACTTTACTGCCACCCAGAAAACTGCAATGCAATAAACGTTATTATACAGATAAACTTGTTCCAACCTGCATCTAAAAGATTCCACAACCAATATTAGATTTTTGCCCTATGCGCCACCAACGGAAGTGACACATATTGATACCTGATGCGCCACTTCTCGTCCTCCACAGATTCAAAATATAACGCTATATTATTTTTAACGATGCAGAACAAGCGTTATCCGCGCTGATCATAATCTCAAACACTAAACCTACTAATCTACTCCACTGGTAAGCGCCATTTATCTCTGGATCAACTTATATCAATATCCCATTTCTGTATACAATTATTAAGGGCTGTCCAGACCGATAGCGAAATACCAACACATATTAAGAGTTTTAACGAACAAGCAGCATGGCACGTCAAACTAATTTTTATCCTATCACAGAATGTTAAATGACACGACAGGAAAATGTATTATTCAACCGAAGCCCAAATCGCTATACAGAAAATCACTCGGTCATCCATCATCTCAATTAGCACGGACATCATTATTTGGAGACCATTGCCGAGATACCCGCACTGCGTCATTATATCCTTCTTACAAAGTTATGCTATATGTACAATGTACAGTGCGTTATCGCGCAAAACACCTTGTCTACCAGACGACAGGCATGCAAAGCTATTCTCAACGCAATGGTGACACCGTTAAACTGCCAACATTAGCAGATATGTCTCCCGTCATCCGCCGAAACAGTATACCCGAACCCACATCGTGTCTTTATCCTATCATCACGCTGCGTCTTATGTTTATACGCGACGCGTGCATCATATGCCGCCTAATTGCGAATTCATCAGGCAACCGTTTACCATTTAACAGAACATGCAGACGCACGTTGCCTCGGCTGTAAGGCAGGGTATCGGTGAAGCATGGATTGAACTTTACAAATACCTGAACGGTGCGCATACGGCTAAGGCGACGGTACGCAGGGTATTGCGGGTGCGGGTGATGATGCTGGTATGTTCGTCACCAGAATGCGATGCATTACACTTTCTGTGTTAAAGACGTTCAGATCACTACCGTACAGTCATGAATTATTCGACAACAAATGTAGCATCTAAGCTATTACTCAAAAGATTGCTGTGGCACTTTAGAATAACAATCTGTATATACAGAGATGGACCATCCGCGCTACATGACTCACAAGACATATCGCCCAAACTACTCAGACAATGAAGCATATACCGATGAGTACCGATGTAGCGCCTGCCAGCAGCCCGGCACCTCGAATACAACAAAGTGCGGGATCGCTATTGTCAACGACACGTTACCGCCTCATTCCCATACCATCAACGGTAAAACCTACTTCTTGCGCCCGCTTAGATTGATGGTAGGCTGCGGCTTCAATAAAACTACAAACAGGTGTCGGATAATTTGAATAAGAGATCGGTATCGCTGGTTCCTTTTAAACAGCGGAGACGGACGACGGCGGTGTTTCAATTGTTACTGCTTTTACAACGTCTTTTGACGTCGCTTCGATCGAGCACACGGCACTGAATCACCTCTGCGCCTGGTACCAAGTATAACTTTGGACATACTGTAAATTGACGCGAAGACGCTACCATGACGGAAGTAACAGATCCGTAACCCGAAAAAACAAAACTGCAAAAGGCTGCCGCGTGTAAAAAAGAACTGTGGAGTAATAGGAATCATGTTATGCTGGATGATATCGAGCGACCCAACATGCTGGCAGAAGTCTCCGTTGATACTGCGTATGGTTGCCGTACTCGACGGACTGCTTTACCCTACCGCAACGTTTGTTCGAGAAGACGTGATTCGTCTGTTGCACCGCAATGCCCTGTACCTGCTGTCAAGCGATACCACTGATTTAGAATACACTTTTATTCCCATAAATTTGAGACAAAAGTTCAGAAAGCTGTAACTATCGAGAGAATTTGGTGTTAGATGTCGCGGTGTATGAAATTTTTGAAAATCAAATGTCACGTTGACTCATGCGGATTGACAACAGTGTATACCAGATGCATCGAAATCCCCAGGCCTCGCTGATATTTCCTGTAGCGACGTTCAGGACAACCCACATGGCCAATAAGCGACTGTTTGCCGGTTGTTAGGATTCACCTAACGTTGACCGCATGTCTTGAAGCTGTTGGCATGTCTAGTTTTAAACAGGTGCCATGGTGTACGATTCAAGCACCGCGTCACACTGTAAAACATTATGTTACACGACGCAGAGACGTTTGATTTTAAGCTTATACTGGCATTTTGTTTCCTGCGAAAGTAAACCTATCTATAGAACTGGCGCCGTTGATAAGCTGGCTCGTGCAGGCACGCTCCGGTATCCAATATGACGTTTAACCTTTCCCAAGACAGCATCAAGCCCATTATTCCTTCGCTGATGGCTTCGACCATTAAGACTATGATGAAAACTTTGGACGTTCACAATGTGTGCATCGACATTACACTTTTGTACAGTTTTCGCGCATTAAGATTTTTATCGTCTATCGTGCCTATGACCTTTACGTCCAATGTACCTCTGCTGCGCCGTTGGCTAACAATGGACACGGCGACGTTTACACACGAAGAGTGGCTCTCTGTTACGGGTTTGATGTCTTGTAAGGTTAAAAACTGTGATTATTTTTTTTACCATATATTCAATCATGCGCTGTGAAGATAAATTAAAAACAACTCTGGATGTTATAAGAAGCTTTAATTCTCTCAAGGACATTTTGTTTTACAAAAAGACCAAGCGCGTCGCTAAGCACGCATCTGCCGGTGATGAACAGCAGCATCAACAGCCTGCTATCAAGAGACAAAAGACACGAGCGCAGCTGATGAGGTCGGCGAGGGGCTCTGTGCACGGCCACTAGCGCCGATAAACAGGACGAGAAAGAAGAAGAAGACAACGACGATGATATTTTTGCATATCTACAAGTGTCGCCCGATCACTCTAATTTATAATAGTAGTGATAAATATGTTTGTGATAAATATGTTTGTCTTTTAACATATGGGTGGTACAGTCCTGTTAGATGTTGTAAAAGTGATTAATAAAAGGTTGAATGCTTATAGCTCTGTCTCGTGTGTTTATTGCTTGTATAGCTTCATGACATTTGGGACAATGCAGCAGATAGATTCCATGTAAGGCTATCCGGTGCACAAGTTGTAGGTGCATTAACCACTCGGCTGCGTTGTAAAAACAGAGGTAACATCGATCGCACTGTAATGGTGCACATTGACCGCAGGTGACATGATGGATTCTGAACGTTTTGGCAGCGTTGATATGACCGATGAATCTGTCTATGAGGCCTCGTTTATAGACGACGATGTCTCCAAATCTTCTCAGGAGGAAGCAGATTGGAGCACGTTAGTAGCTTGTGATGATGATGATCGTAGAAATGCACCAGATGTAAGCATTGAGAAAGATGAAGAAGAAGATCGATTTCCCGAGACACGTCGATCAGCGAGACAAAAACAGCGACTAATAAGGGGCGACCCGAAGACTCTCTGGATGTCCTGTATGATGCCGATGAAGACGTTGTATATGCTATTTGCAATATCGGTGATTTAGCTATTCTGAAATGGGCCTGGCTCTCGCGGCACCCGCGAGACCAATTTTCTATATCAAGAAAAGACATTACCACCACGCTCAGAAATACAGCATTGTGTATCGCACGCCTTTTTATAAAACAGCATTGACACCAGTATATCGATACCGTTGCTAGATATACCAATGACTTTCCCGGTACGAATGTACGTTCAAAGACATATAGGAACTTTAAAATATGTCGCTAAACAATCGATACGTGCAAAGACGGAGTTGCTGCGCCACATAGCCGATATCGCAAAACATAACGCGTTGGTAAAAATATTGTTTAAGTAACGATGTAGCCGGTGAAGGAAGAATTTAATAAGAGTGACGGATGTGCACGATTATTGTGTTTCAATAAAGATGATTCGAACATGATACTGGTGTGTTTGTGCTTATATTGTATACACACAGGTTTATGGCATGGTTTACAAACTTTATCTGTGTAGAGAGAATCTCCCAAATTTTCTGCTAACGCTAGTCGGGTATTCAGATTGTAGATAAAATATTATGCGGGTTTGTATCTGAAAGTACATGTTTAAACATCTCTAAGGCAGAAGTAATATCTACGTCTTGCGGATGAAGTGACAAATATATAGCTACGAGATACAGCTGTAGACTATTTGGATTACATATATCGTTTTGCGTATATTTTCACTTCTTAATCCGCATAGCGCAGACGCTACGGTACAGTATGCATTTAGCGTATGCGGCGCAGGGTTGGGTCCAATGTAAATACATTCGGTCGCGGACAGACACACACACGCATTCCATCGACGTGATGAAAAATATCAGTCTTGTGAATTTGACATCCCTCGTGTTCCACCACCAGTTCTGGTTAAAACGACACAGTAGTATTATGTAATTGTTGCAAGATCACTGTCTCTTTGGATAGGGGTCCGACACAGGGTTCATAAGCACAGTTGGATAGTAAGGTTAGACGATTGATTAAATTTATGACGTCTTGTAAGCTTTGACACGATTCGTGCGGCATGCGCGCGTCGTCCAAATGTTTCCGGCTTTAACCACAAAGCTCGCTAATGCTTCTACCGAGACTGCGCCTAGTGGATATCGGTATCCCGATGATGTATGGTATAATCGAGTAGATTAAGATCCTGCGCAAAATTATAGATGTCGTATACCATCATTTTGTACAGTGCTAACACGGCCCGTTGATATTTGCTAGATCGATAGAGGGGCTGCTGTTTCATATACCAACAAGTATAAAATATATTATCCTGATTACCCGTCAGCAGCGAGACAATTGTACCGTATATATTAGAGGCCTCGAATATGTGCTCTAAGCATTGCCGAGTAACGTGTACGAGCAATTTTTTGTTTTGCGCACTTTGCTTACATGTAGACGACGGTGCCTTGTCCACGCTGAGACAACGCTTTCTGTTTGTTTCAGAGGAACACAAGCAGATTCTACATCCTCGTATTCTTTGACTACGTTTCTAGTCTGAGGCGCTTCTTCTGGTGCCACGCTGATATTAGCATCATTTGGACGATCTGATGACGAACCAAAGTTGATCTAGATCTGTATGTATGTGCGTCATCGTCAGAATCACTGTCGTCGATATATGTGTCAGCTTTATCAAGAACGCGTTTACCATTCGGACCTTGCTGACGCACGGTTGCTTGAGTGAGCGCGCGTCATACCTGGATTCGTGTTAGTTCATCGATAGACTGTACTTTCGCGGCGGGAGCGGCCTGCGATGATGTTTGTTCTTTCATAGCTACAACGTTCGAAACCGTATCTGTCTTTGAAAGATGTATATTCAACGCGTACACGACTGAGGTACAAAAATAAAACAGCGCACCATTGCCTTTACAGTGGTTGTAAATGGTCTTTAATACGCGCGTAACGATGAGTCGCTCTTGTGAGGTAGCGTTAACCGGACCGATAGTTTCTGCTACGGTATTCAATTTGCTCACGGCATCATCGATAGACGTGGCATTCTTCATATAATCGTACAGAGCCGTAATCCAAGGCGTGAGCGAGGATGCTAGGTCAGGACTATCCACAAACACAGCTTGATGCCATACGTTATATTCATCTTGTACGATTTTGTATTTAGTTTGTAAAGCTTGCACGCATTCGTTTATAAAGACAAATATATGTGTTAAATAACATTCTATTTCTGGGCTCATAGCTCGGTTTGCGTTAATGTTATACACGTATGATGATATACTGTCGTCGTAGGCATTGTTGCAGAAACTATAGACAAATATCGACGCACGTGCTTTGTGAACTCTATGTGATACTTAGTGCTTATACCGTTGACAAGTTGCCTGAGCTCCGTTTCAGCGTCTTTGTTGCATTTCTGAACATTTTGTAATGTGTCGGTCGTCTGAACAAGGTTTGCGTTGGTCGTATTCAATTGATTCAAATACGTTTGTGCTAAATCTCTTTCTTTACGCGCGTCGAGTGTTGTCTCCGCTAGCTTGTCCGTCAAGTCCTGTAATTGCTTTTTTTGATCTTGTATGATTTCCTTTGCCTTATTTATGTCGCAGTATTGCGAACGCGATTGTTTCTCGATTTGATCCTTGTTACAGTAAAATTGTGTACTGTCGGTAGTGTCTTGCGATAGTGTTTTGTAAGCCTTTATATATTTGCAACGCTTTATAAAAAGACATGTCCCGTGTCTGTATCGGCGAGAAATAAATTATTACTGGCATTCGTTACACCGTGTTTGTGGACAAGCTTCGTCTGCATAAGATAATGTTGCTGCAACTTTGATAGATCGTCGCTTAATTTGGTTATTACATTCGCATGTTCTTGTACGCTTAAAGCAATTTTATTATTGATGTCGGTCGTTTGTGCTTGCGTGAGTGCCTTTTCTGAAATCTCTACCATCGTGTGCAACAGACAATGTAACAGCTGTGTTACTTTAGCCCAATCGGCGGAATGGATAGTATGCCAATTATGGATCGCAACACGATAAGTTGTTATTTCGTCGACATACTTTTTGCTATATATATCACAGGCTGTACGCCAAGCAGCAAGATAGTTATCCAGGCACACCACCCGATCTTGTATCGAAGAATCGTGTTTGACAGGAATCCATTGGCTGTCCTTGAGATTCGTCCATCGGAAAGGTTGCAGATTCCTCTTTGGGTACCCATAACGCGGGCAGAGAAAAACTATACGCGGGTATAGTCACAGGCGTGACAGGACCTATCATGACATTGCCTTTGTAGACAGGAGGCGCCATCGTAGTTACCTGAAAATTATTTTTTTGTGTCCTATATTCGGCATTGAGTTGTTGAATACTTTGTACTAGTTTATTCTTCTCGGCCAATACAGTGGATATTTGGGTCTTATTTGTATCGCACGATACGTCTTGTAAGTCGTCCTGCAGATCGCTAAACTTATTAAGCAATGCATTTGTTTTATTTATCATGTTGTGTAATTAGCGTCATACAAAGAAAAATCCGGGGCGTCAAATGTTGCATTGGCGTTGCTTATCCAGTCGTTAATAGCCGGATCGGATGCTTGTAACGAAGGAATATAAATGTCTAACGCTATCGGTTTTCGTGTTAAGTTTGAATGTTTTTAACGACTCCATCAACTGTTTCCAATGAATTGAGCGTGCCGCCGATAAAGCAGTACAAGTCGATGAACCCAGTTGGTTAAATATCGCCGTAACATCGGCAACCGTAGAAACTATAGTTTGTTCGAGTTTCGTTACCCTGTCGTGTAGCTGTTTGTACGGCGTTCGAGGTGTCCGATTTAGCGGATAGTAAAGACTGCACTACGGCCATGTTTTCTCTATTGTCTTTCTGGATGACAGACACGGTGCCCATCATGTGCTTGACCTGAGTGACTACTTGAGTGTGTTTTAAAATATAATCTCTGTACGTGGTAAAAATGTCAATAACGGCCGACACGTCTCGGACGGTCCTCGTACTTATCACTTCGTCTATTACTGCTCTGATCGACGATTCATGGCTAGTGCTATCAACAACAGGTGCCGCTGTGCCCGAACTCCCATCCATAGCGTCCATAGCGTGGTGTGCTTGTTCTTGAACGCCCACCACACCTCCGCGGAAGAGTCTTTATTTTGAGAACAATACTGTATTAATGGTCCTCTCGTGTCACATATAGGTTTTTGCTCCATGAGCAACTTCGCATCCGTTACATGTACCTCGTCCGTCGAGTGAATTAGTCCAACGCGACGACGACGAGCCATACCGTAGGCTCGTCTGTATTCATTGATAAAAGTGTCACCCACATCGACGTCACTTAGGGTGGCTCGACGGAACACGTAACGTACCACCGTCACGACGCGATATGGAACAACTATTTTTTGATGATACGATGCGCGAATTAATTTGTGACGGAGCCGATACGCTGTTAGATCTATTTAGACTGCACTGCTCGCCGACGTACGGTCTCGTTTTATCGAGTACCTTGGCGAATCCAATGCCGCTGAGGCCCGGACAAGCCGTGCTAAATAACATGATGGGACAAATCGAGCCCGGCTCGGCTTTTACAGGGATCATGTGTAAATTTAATGGCATATAAATAAATACACGATACTTTGCTTTGCTTGTTTGTATAGTTTATTGTGGCGTCCTTATCAGGCATTCGGCAAAACAGTGAGCGGTATTAAACACTTTGAATAAAGCCAGCATTGGCAACAACACTTGTTTGATGATGCTATCAAAATATGATACAAATATAAAACTCGTGTCGCGTCTGTAAATAAATTGCCTGTCTTCCCTAGGAAAATATATTACGACGTACGAAACATCGACTATTTGCATCAGACACTGTAGCGTTAACTTCTGCAGCGTAGACAGACGAGCCGTGTAAGGCGCGATAGTTTTGGTGATTGTCAATAGTCCCCATTCCTGAAAATGACACAAATGCACCAGTATCACGTTGTGAGCAAAGAAACAAGTAAACGGATCCATGTCTTTGTTGTACACGAAGCACGCTTTGTCGACGATTTTTCTTTGTTGTAGTATGTATAAAGCGCGAGAGGCACGCTGTGTGAATGTCGCGTGGGGGGCATCATCACGGCGGCCGTGTGTTTCCACACGCGGCATTTCGTTTTGCCAGTATTCAAACAGCAAATCCTGCTGTAGCGCGATGTGCTGCACCGAGGACGCGCGATGATATTCGATTTTCTTTTCGCAAATGAAAAGCAGCGGCAGCAAAATCGAGGCGTCGGTAATTTTTGTATCGCTGTCTAGCGCACGCTGAAGCTCGATGATGCGCGGTAACGTTTTAACAGCTGCAAGAGCGGATATTGCGAAACGTCGTTTTATTCTGCAGTTCGTTAATTGTTTGCTGAGGCGCGTGATGTATGTCGGATCAAACACTTTGTATAGCTGTTGCAGTAATTCTGTTTGATGTAGCGCGGCGAGCGCTTCTAGTTCACCGATAGTATAGTGCTTCAGAGATAAATCCATCCCTAAAAGAAGAAGAATAAAAGAATAGATTTTCTCTTGTTTTTTATAGAGGGACAGGATACAACATTTATATACAACTAGAGAGGCGTGACTGCGCAGCAGTTATTATGCGATTGGTGGATCGCGACGCCTGTGCGCAGATTAGCTCCTCGGTGGCATGAATCGTGTGAGAGAAACGATGAAACAGCAGGACAATCCCGCCAACGAAGAGACCACATTGAAGCGTCCGGTGAATCGTTATTATTTTGATGGTGCAGAACATGACTACTCCTCCGCAGAGACAAACAAATACACCGAGAACAGTTTCGGCAATGCATAGACCCGCGCCTGTTGCGATCCCTGCATCGACCCCGCTGGCGACTCAACAGATGCGATGTAGCTCTCCCAACGCGACCAGCGATGATTATATAAACTGGATAGGTGCTTTACAAGAACTGTGTCAGCGTTACCAACGTTATAAATTTACATTTCATACGGACGTATCCGGACAGACACATAAGCCGCAATTTAGCACGTATGTGCACATAGAGGATATGCTCGATGAGACGATCATCGACTGTCCCATTTGCACAGCGTCTACAAAGCAGCGGTCAAAGCACGATGCCGCACATGCCGCTGTGCGAGTGATACAGGACTTGCAGACTAAGTGCACGGCGAATGTTAGCGATAAAAAAACCGCAGTCGTTTTGTAGACGGACGACCGGTCGTACGTATGTAACCTATCTATAACTTAATACAATATAGTTTATATACACACACATACATATATATATATCGACATGTTATTTAAGTTGGTGTGTTTCAGTATATTATTATGCTTTTGCATTTCGTGCGATAAAGGATGGCATAAATATAGCGGCAGCTGTTATTTATTTTCTACTATACCGGGTTCTTGGTACTTGGCCATCAGAGCGTGTAAAACCATCGGAGCTGATCTAATACCTATCGATACGACAAATCGCTCGCAGCTGTATTTTATACATCAGCATCTTCGTGGAGGACAAGTATGGGTTTCCACGAGCACGCAGGATCATTGTGTGTCTCTCGATGATAACCAACTATTCCACAGCGACTGTTATGATATGTTCGCGTGGATATGCCAGCGACCCATAAGACACAATCAGGCCTCAAAGGCAACGACCGGTCCTCCTATACTCTGACGTATAGACAGCGTTATTAAAGCAGCCGTCGATGACTTGAGAGAGAACAGGGCACGGGGAGAAGGCCGGCGCAGGGCTGCGGAGCGAGAAAGGCACCACGGTAAATCATGCTGCTTCTACAGAAGGGTTCCTGTGCCTGGGTGCTTACTGGCAGTACCTCTTGCTGGTTCAACGTCAACCACCTTGATTTTAAGATAAGGCGGTATATAAATTGTTAAATTGTTACACAATCTGTGTTAGTAGAATTATTCTGCTTAGTTTTTTAAACCTATGTGTGCATGTTAAGATGTTCTATGTAAAAAGTTATTCTGTTCCATGTAAAACAAGCTCTGCATTGTTAACTGTTGTTAATTGTACACCGCAACTGATCGCTGGAAGATGCGGTATATAAATAAGTGTTAAATAAATAAATAAAATAAAAAACAGTTAAATGCATAAGTAAATAAAGACATACATACCTGCTACTACAATGGCTACATGTCATTGGCCGTGTGTTAGAGTGGATCGTAAACGCTACATAAAAAATTTCTGTGAACTTTTAGAACATCGTGTGTCTTGGATTCAGGCATCGCAGATTCAGGATATCTTGGAGACAATCGATGAGGTCATACAAAGTGTCAGCTGCGAGCAATCGTTTCTTACGCTTCCAAACTTAACATTTCTCTATATGATGCTGGAACAGACACGTCTCTGGACAATTACCGCCGATGACTCTTACCACTATGTGTTGGCGTTGCTCTATGTGGCCTATTCGTACATGGCTGAAGAAATATCTTATCCTGTGATATTTTTCAAACAACATATTCCAAACTATAATCGATATTTATTTTACAGTTATTGTGTGCGTATTGTTGATGTAATAAGCTATTGTGCATTGTTGATGCACACCGACAAGAATATCTTTCTCATGTATAAAAGACGACTACAAAACAAAGATTCTATATAATCACAAATCACAAATTTAAAAAAAACATACAGCGAGCGAGTTAGACGCACATGTGACGGTCAAAGTGATTAAACTGGACAACGAAGAAGTACTTTTGCCTGGTGTCCTATCCGGAACCGCGCCTTTGCTATAGCTTTAAAAGGCGACCATCCACGCTCCAGACACAGTATTTGATTTTTTTTGCCAAGCCATGGCCTCTCCTGTGTACACGTTTGTGACGGGCACACCGGGCATCGGTAAAACTACTTGTCTGGAAATGTTACCAGACGTTCGACTGTTTTCAGAAAACATCGATCGTCCGTTTTACAGCATACCGCAGGATAAACGCTTTCCTTTGTTGCAAACCGTGTGGGGACAGAGCATGTGGATGGCGTATCGTTGGGCATCGTTGTTCACGGAGCATGCGGCCAACGTGTCATGGCACTTTGATCGGACACCGCTATGCAGTCTCTTGTTTTGTATAGCCAGCAAAACAACAGTAAGCTATCGTTCGGAACAGCAAAATATCAATACCTGCGTATGCCTGTTTCGCATGCTGTTTAGAAACATGAAACACGTCAACATCCACGTTGTTGTCGGTGTCCGGCGCAGCATATCTGAGACTGACGTAGAACGTATTCGACGACGAGGAAACAGAGACGCCGATGCGTATACGGTGGAAAGCCTAAGCGACATTAACACCGTGTTTATACGATTCGCCGTTCGGTTAAGCAACAGCGTGTGGGATCTCGATCACGTGCATGTGTCACAAACGGTGTTGGACGGCGCGGAGTTTTTTTATATACCTCCTGTCAACTTTCATAAACGTGTCGTCGATACTATCGACTCTCTGGCCGAAGAATTTATTTTATCGACGGAACGCCGTGCACGGGCAAAACGGATGCTATCAGATGGCGCAAAGACTATTGTCACAGTATACAGGACATCATGCGAGTGACGTACAAAATAGACAAAAAGGATATGTGTGCGTTTCTGGAGACAGGCCCGGCACAATTGATTTTGCTCGCCAAGCGCTGTTTGTCTGTGCTGATGCCCGGGGCAAAATACTACGGCGTGATGCCGATTAAATGTCTGCTGCTGAACCTGCTGTGGATGAACGCCGATAGGAAAGAGATCAAGGAACTGTTGAATGCCGTAAGAGACGCGTATGTGCATTTTCTCTTACATGTGCCGGGGGCGGTGAAACTGTACATCGTGGCCAGACAGGAGATAACCTACCTGCACTGGAAGACGTTGAGACGACGCAAAGCTATCGACGCCAAACGTTACACGTTGGAACAGCTGACACAATTGAATGACTTATATCTGTGCCTGGGAATGCTGGTGAAAGATAAGATGAAAGAGTGCGCCGATCGACGTGTTATTGTAAAACGGATTGTATTGTCTCAAGATACCGGTATGCTAGAAGAAACAGACATTTTGTGACATTTAGTATATAACCATGTATGTTTATTAAACGATATATCGAATGTTGTCTCGAGATGCTAGAAGAAACAGACATTGTGTGGCATTTATTATAACCATGTATGTTTATTAAACGATATATCGAGCTGGTCGTAATCAATGTAACCCATTTCATCGGTATCATCATCTGAATAAAATGAAACGCAGCTATTTTCTGAGTCAGTGTCACTTATTTCGCTCGAATGAGATGCGCTTTCATGCCCGGAATGCATGTCATTGACAGACCGTGTAATAACATCATCGTCTGATTCTTGGTCTGATGGACGTGAGACACCGTACGAATCTAGATGTAGTAAACGTTGAGTGAACGTGCGTTTGCATGTTTGTGAAAAAGGCACCGTGCATGTACATTTGAGCACGGCCATTTGATTTGTCACCCAGTCTAAATATGCCACATCTGTTGTGGCCGGATGATGCTTGATGTGGCAGTACATAAAGAGTCCGTGTAAGGCGTGATTGTGTTGAAACTGAAATGTAAATGTCGGCTTGAACGTCGACGAGGCGATATCCATGTCACTGTGCTTGACGACCATGATGTCTCTATGCTGTCTAATAAAAGACCCCATGTTCGATTTGCTTCATATAGGGCGCGAAGAAGACTAGAGGGTACAGATAGGCACATATGCAGGAAAAACAAAGAATGATGACTTGTCGCGTCTTTGGAGTGTGTGTGGGGAGTAAAGAAATCTTTGCAGACAAAGCAAGCAAAAGATGTTTCCTCTACAACCGACGGTACATCGTAGTGCCTTTGCACGGAGTATGTACTAAAGAATTTATCGATGAAATCATTGCCGTTTATTCCGAAGATGTGCGTTGTGTATTTGTGATGTGCGTTTCGATGACAGACCTCTTTGCATACTACGACGAGTATGCTCCGTATCAATACAGAGCAATATTAAAAGCGGAAAGACGAGATGATACAATTTGCCGTATCAACGAGGCGCTGCGGCAGCTATTAGAAACCAAAGAGCGAAAATCGGCGCCGTCATTTGTCTTTATGTATAACGAACAGGAACATCTAAGTGTCGGACTTCAGGATTGCGGTCGCGCACCGTATTTGCTATCTGCCATAAGTAAACAATTATCAGGCGCTTACGTATCGCGCTGCAACAGCACTCAGTGTCTCGATGCGTTGTGCCATTTTTCATGGACGCGACGTCGCAATGATGTTCGTGTAGACATTATCGATAAACTACATATACAGATACGCACAAAAGATGATATAACAGAATGGTCGTTGGGCGCCTTTGATGCGTGGTTGGCTCGATGGAACCTCGACGAGATAATAGTATGCTTACCCGGACTTCTCATTGTGACCATGTGTTTGCCTCGGGCGCTTTATCAGGCGCAAGCATTTTATGAATGCGAAATGAATATCCAACTGCTGAATGACCCGCCTTATGCGTCTCTTTGGCACATACGCCGCGAAGACCAGAAGCAGGTGCGGTACATAAAATGTCAACGTTTGCGTAACATAAAAGCCAAAGAATCGTGGCACGACATCGCACAGGGTGAAACATTTATTTTGAAGCAGAAAAAAGGATATATTATCAAAATCGATATACACGACAGTATCGACGTGCGAGGGAAGACACGCGTTCTGAAGCCTCCGTATTTTATCGTACAGAAAAACTAAACCCTATGCCCTACTGCATCGCTGTTCATCATTGTATCGTATGGACCAAAAATAGCTACACGTCGATCATCGTTTGTGGGACTGAAGCTGCAACATACGCGCATCGTCTTAAAAAAAGAATCTGTGACCCACACGGCTGTGTCATAAGATAATACTTGAACATGCTTGTAGTCTGTAAACGCGCAAAAGGGATGTATCTTGTACAGGGTTGTATAGTGTGTCATGGATGAAGCAGACAACGGTTTGTAAGAGTCTTTGTTAATGTATAACATGCCACGATGATCGATAAATAAACTTTTATGTTGTAAAAGATATACCAATGTCTCAACCATATGTACTATGTTGGTAACTGTGACAAGAGGGGCGGTCGTTTTTCGTCGTCGCACCGCGCGTGCGATTTCTGCGCACAGTAAAGCGTACACTTGAACGTCCACACCCGCTGTAGCAAATAGTAGCGATTTTAACGGGCCGATGAGAGGCGCATAATTGGCCAACTCTATCGGTAAAGACACGATGTTTAGAATAGAATAATAGTCGGGACAAGTAGACAACGGGACGGCGTCCGTGGTGGCGCTGTTGTGAGATGGCGACGGTGGCGATGTATAAAGAGTTGTACGTGTATTAAGAGAACTATACACGTCGAGACAAAACAAACAGCTTATAGCGTAATGCTGTGATCCGAGTGCTGAAACACCCATAAAATGATCCAATGTCTGCAAATCCAGAGTTTGTCGCGTTATACAGCTGGCTTGTAAAAGATATTGTTCGTCTCGTAAGCGCGAATAAGGAGAGTCTGTGCCTGTGGCAGACAGGGCGACTAATTCCTTATGCAATATCTGCGACATCATGGTCGTTCCTAATATTTGTCTCATGACAAACAGAAAGGTAAACGGATGCAGGGCTCGCGGAAGCGCCAATGTGGTCATGTATTTATCATAGGGATGCAAAGACAGCGTGCGGATAAACCGTCGACCTTCTTCCGTGTATAAGGGCGATAACGCGTGTCTATCTATGAATCGTCTACGCATCGCCGCGTTCGTATTCGCTATCCAATAGGCTTCCAGGTAAGTATAATCGTCTTCGGGAATAAACGCGACGGCGGACGATGACGACGCGTAAATATCTTTGTCTGAATGGCTGCGTCTATCGCGCGTCGCTCGCGATAGATGAAAGTGTCTCACGGGGAACCATTTTCGCACTAACTTATCTAGCGTGTGTCTGCATGTCCAAATGCCACGGACGGTCGATAATACTGCCGGAGCTGACCGGTACCAGTGCTCTACGGTAAGATAGTCGGGTATGGCGGGAATACATTGCTTAGTGAAATGTCTGTTGGTAGCATCGGTTAAAGCACGAAGGTAAAACAAATCGACGTACTTTTCGTCTACGTCGGCAGCTGCGGATAAAATCGAAAACATTAACGATGGCGCGAACCAAACATGGGCAGGAATGTCGTCGCGTGCGGGTTCCAATCTTCACCGGCGGGAGGCAAATCCTCAAAGAATGCCGGCTCCATGCGATACACGGTATCGGAATACAGCGGCTGAAAAATTCCTAAACGTGTAAACGCCAACAAGGGATGTGCGGAGTATTCCCGTTTATAGCGTTTAATTTTACGCCATAGTCTGTAACTGGTGTCTAATTTATTAATATACACAACGCCGCGTTGGTCAATAAACATCTTTTCGCTCTCAAACAAAAAACAGATGTCTCTGATCAGTTTTTCGATCTGCTTGGGGTTCTTCATGCCGTCGTTCCGCGCCGCCCGGCCGAGCTCGTCGGCGAGTAAAGAAAAGGTTTTGGGGCCTACGCCCCGGAGCGCAAAATACAAATGTTTTATGGGATCCGCGAGGCACGAATAGCTTTCGGTCTCAACCTCGATCGGAGAACCGTTACAAAAATACGTATAATACCCAGGGACGAATAATAGGTTATTTAACGCGATAGTGTCGTGCTTCTCTGTTGTATTTTCTTCATACCACAATGATACGTTATCGTCTAATCGATACAAGCATTCTAGGGGATACAGCATGTCTGTTATAAAGCCATCGCCGGCGTAGCGCGTTACTGTGCTATAGGGCTGCAGCGACCGTGTGGTAGACTGTTTAGCCAGCATGTCCAAAGCGGCGTGCAAACTCTGTAACGCTAGACGCGGATACCGCGTGTCTATCGCATTGCACAGCGTCGGCGTTATCATGAAGTAGCTGATTTCGTGTTGCAGCGTTCGCAGATACAGCGTTTTGCCTAACAGTTTACGCAGAATAAGAAAAAACGTGGGCAATTCCACATCGATAGGCAAAGCTATCGAGGACATAAATTTATACGTATCGTGTTGAGAAGACGCCGCGATAACTTGCCGGCCAACAGCGGTGTAGATCGGTGACAACGCGTGACGCGCTATAAAATCTAACCGTTCCTTTTGTGAGTGCAATACGGATAATAGCGTCAGTTCGTTGTTTATCACGTCTTGCGCTTCCATGATATCCACAGCAGGCGGTCGATAGCATATGTAGGGGCGCAGGCTCATTTTTTTCATGAGCGTCGTGAAATACGTATGCCGTCGCGCAGCTATAGAATCCAAACACGGATGTTGCCAAAGTTTTAAAACGTACGAAAGAATCGACGGCGCGTCGGCCCGCCATTCGTCGATAGTTTTATAATCGGGCTCAGACACATCGTTCATAAAAGCTACAAAGATATCATCGGCCGAGTGTACTTTACCCATGTAACGCATCGTGGTAAACGTGTGCAGATGTCGTCGATAAAAATGTTCGATATGCTCACGATTCGAAAAGTTCGCCCGAGACAAAATAGTAAACATGTTTTACCGCGCGCATTAAATTCACTCTATACACCACATATATGTTGGACACGGCAGACTTGTTAGGTTAGCAAAAGGTTTTATTGGTAGGCGTAGCATTCGACCGGATACAATCGCATATTTGCGAAGAAAGAGACGTACATGTTCGATTCAGTCACGGCGTAGTATTTTAATCATTTCTTATCTAACGAAGCGATTAAAATGAACATTATCAAATGCTAATCAAAACTCAGCATCTGTACAAAACGTATAATCTAGTGCAGCCTGTGTTACTGTATGCATTACATTACTTCTTTGGTAGTCACTAACACGTTTCTCAAAAAAGTTGCTTTTGCCCTCCAGAGAAATATTTTCCATAAAATCAAAGGGATTTGTTGCGCGATACATATCGGTGTAGCCAAGCGCACGAACAAGCCTGTCCGTTACAAATTTAATGTACTGTATCATAAGGTCGCAGTTGATGCCGAGCAAGCGCACAGACAGAGCCTCCGTTAGAAATGCAGATTCGATGCGCACCGCTTCCTCAAGAATAGAGTGCACGACGTGTTCGTCCGGTTTATGTACAAGATGCTTAAACAGCAGGCAGGCAAAGTCACAATGCAGACCTTCGTCGCGGCTAATAAGTTCGTTGGCGAATGTCAATCCTGGCATCAGGCCTCTTTTCTTGAGCCAAAAAATGGCCGCAAAGGAACCGGAAAAGAAAATGCCTTCTACAGCCGCAAAGGCTACCAGACGTTCGGCGAAGGTGCTATCTGTGCGCTTGATCCAGCGTAGAGCCCATTTAGCTTTTTGCCGAATGCATGGTATTGTGTCTAAAGCGTTGAATAAACAATGGCGTTCGTGAGCGTCCGTTATGTAGGTATCGATCAACAGACTGTATGTTTCAGAGTGTATATTTTCCATGGCTATTTGAAAACCGTAAAAACAGCGTATTTCAGGCACGGTGACTTCCTGACAAAAACGCTCTGTCAAATTTTCATTAACTATGCCGTCGCTGGCAGCAAAGAAGGCCAGAATGCGAGAGAGAAAATGTCGTTCGTCCGAGGTAAGACGTTCTCGCCAGTCGCGTAGATCGCTTTGTAAATCGATTTCGTCTGGTGTCCAAAAAGACGCTACAGCTTTTTTGTACATTTCCCACACGTCGTGATATTGGATCGGGAATAGGACGAAGCGACTATGATGTGCAGAGGATGATAATATAGGCTCATCCGTATCGGCGGAGTACGAAGGCGATTTAACAAACGTCATGTTGCGTTGTTTCGCGTAACGTAGAAATTCTTATAAGTTGGTGGGGGTTTTTTTGCGTGTGTATACCAAATCCTCTTGTGGCGCATGCGACTTGGAGATTCTATCCGCACCTTAACTGAATCTTTCTGTGGTGGTAGAGATTATTTAAGAGGGTCGGAGATCCCGCCTGCGCCTTATCCGTTTCGGGAACCGGAAGGTTCTTCGGTATCTGACTCATTTCTAGAGGCGGAGGTTTCATTAGAACTTGAATATGCTGTAGCAAATGCTGATTCGATGTTTGGGTATGCGGACGGTGCAATTGAGACTGAATCCAAAGGCACATTCTGGGGGTGCGTAGATGATACGGATCTCAGAGGCACATTCTGAGGTGATAGTTGTGCTGTTGTAGGAACGATGGCTGTTTCCCATACGGCGGAAGGCATTCTATAAATCGTGTCCCACGCTATGTTCTGGGGAAAGCCCAACTGACTCTCCATTAGATGATGATGTACGTGGCCGTGTCTCGAAAATAATGGTTCTCCTTGTTGTATACATTGTAAATGGTGCGATGTAAACATAACTTCATTATATTTCATAAATGCAAGAAAGGGATGTATATGGTATTGACGTAAATACGCAGCTCGATGTTGCTGCTGGATAAAGCATCGCTTATGGGCGGAGGCCTTGAGTTGATGTTCTATTACACGTCCGTCCATATCAAATTTTAAATTTGTACCAATGAGTTGACAGAATCGTTTGATGTATTCTGCTATAACGTACACGTTATCAGTGCCGATGAACGCCTTTCCTAATTCTATACATAATATATGAAATAACCATATATTTGATACTTTTTTAAGTAATTTGTGGAGCGGTGGGACAAGAACAGAATAGTCGGTAGTATCAACGTGCATTAAAGCAAACGGATGTTGATATACATGATAATAATGAGGTATAAGAATCGTCGGTGATAATGTATTGGGCGGGCATGAACATAAACTGCCTGGGTTATTTTGTAACAGTAATATGTATACAAGATAAAGACTGTTAAATGATCTGAATGGATGATCATTTTCCCACGGGTTTTGTAAACGTATATTATAATAATTAATTAACAGTTGAACAATCGTCGGTAACATCGAACCCCAATCTTTATGGTAGACGTTATATTCCAAGACTGATTGCAAGAACAAACCAGGCATTGTAGTCACATATCCAGGGTGCATGGATCTATCGGCGTAAGAAATCTCGTGTTCCATGAGTTGACGCCACAGTGTACGCCCCAGAACGATACTAAGCATCCATTGAAACGTTGAAAAGTCTAATTGTAGAAATGGCAATCCTATACAATTGATGTATTTTTTGGAATTTGGTAATGACGATGTCTCGATAGCGCGTCGTCCGCATCGTGTATATACGGCAGATACAGCGTAACGAGCTGCAATCCAGCGTAACATATACCGTTTGTTTGCATAACAACGAGCCAATCGATTTAGCAATACGGTATCATCCGATAATCGTGCGTCGGTCCTAAAGTGCTCTCTGAATGTAAGTTCGTATTCTCTCATTTGATTTCTGCAGCGCCAACACAACCGTACCATATTTAAAACAAAGTCACGCCGATCATACCATTCGTCAAATGTTGTATAAGCAGGAGCATAATGTGACAGCAGATAATTTAAAAGCTGATCGCCTGTACGCAAATCATTATTGTGGTTTAAAGCATATGGCTGTAATTTCTCTTCATAATATTCAGCGACAAACGATTCGTCTATACCGTGACTCCAATTTATTATATGAAGCATGGTGGCGATATAACAAATCTTACTATACAGTAAAACACGTTTACATTAATGAAACATACAAACGCTGCACATTATTTATTTAAGATTTATTATATACCGCTTTTCATGATATCAAGGCTGTTTACATCGAACAAACTGAAATTACATCGAACATGGAGATAACTATTTTTTTAACACAGGGAACATGGGCAATGGAGGGTGCCCAAGACCACCTGGAGTCCTTCGGGCCTGAGGCAACCTCTCCCTCATTATGTATAAGCCGCATACTTTGATAATATAATAATTATTACTTTAGGTAATACAACTTACCTTTATTCGTTATAAAAAAGCTTAATAATATAACAAACAATATGAATTGAAAAATAGTAATAATATAAAGTATTAAGTGGAAAAAAAAGAGATATTGATGTTCCGGTGCACTTATTGGCTGCTTATTCTAGAAAGGAGTCATCATCATAATATGCGAGCTCACATAATAGAATGCTATTTCTATATATGTCCGTATCGCTATAGACGTTTAATAGTTTTCATTATCATCATCGTCGTGATGCTCTCCCCACTCTGCAGAATGTGACGGCTATGTTGTTTCTTCGGGCGGCGGAGTGCCAGCGCGATAGTTTAGATCCGTGAAACGTTCAAGAAAAACTATTTCATGTACTGAATCCAGATATGGTTTTGTGAGACTGGTGGGCATTTTGTAAAGATGGTGCCACGGCATGGTTTCTGGAAATAACCGCTGGGAAAGCATTCTCTGTTGAGCCAGTCCTCCTATAGAAAATATAGGTTCATCGTGTTCCATATAGTAAGTTGTTTCAGCATCAAATTTGATAATGTCGTGCTTAAGGAACGCTCTGAACGGGTGCACGATGTAATCCCTTAAAAAGCTCAATTGGTGTTGTTCCCACGCGCGAGTCGATTTAAATTCTTCTGTAGTATAAAAGTGCGTTACTCTGCCTGCGACGTCGATGGTTATGTACATTCTAAATAGAAAGGTAAATTTTCTGATACGATCTGCTAATATGCGTGTGTCTGTTATGTCAAAAAAGGCTTTACCTAACTCTAAAGTCAATATTATAAATAGCTGTACATTATCACATCGATTTTTTAAGGCCGCTAAAGGGTGACACAGACACGAGTAATCTTCTTTTTCTTCGAAAGTGAAAGCTTCTGGGTGTCGATAAAAGTGATAATAATGAGGGATTCTGATGCTGAAGGGGAGACGTTCGGGTAGAGATAACGCACCGAGGCATCTTGGCGTGTTGATCATAAATAAGACATGCGCTAAGTAGTAAGAGTTAAACGCACGATGTTTGTTGCTATGGTCCCATTCAAAGTAGATACGGATGTTATAGTGGTTCAATAAAGGGAGCAGAGTGGGCGGCAATACATGACCCCATTGACTGCTGCCTGTTTGTCTTTCCAAATCTGATTGTAAACACATGCCCGGAAAGTGTTCGTACGTAGCTTGTATTTGACCTTCCGCAAACGCTATTTCGTGTTCCATAAGCTGTGTCCACAGCGTGCGTCCAAACACTATACGCAGCATCCACAGAAACGTTTCTGAAGGAATATAGACGGAAGGCAATGCTAGACAGTTAATGTATTTTAACGCGGGATCACGGTCACATCGTAACGCATCGACCAAACGGCGTCCTTCGGCTGTACTTATTGCGGACACCGCATACCGTGAGATCAACCAGCGCTTAATAAACAGTTTATGCGTGTAGTGTTCCATCAGTCTTTCAGACAATAAAAAATCTTCCCTATATCTAACGTCTTGCGAATACAGGCCCCTGAATCCCACTTGACCGTGATGTAGTTCGGCCATGCTGAACCGTAGTTTCCAAATCGCGTGGACGATTCCTAAAACACGGTGTCTGTCGTTTAACCACGCATCGAAGGACGGGTAGTCCGGTGAATAACAATTAGTTAGAAATTCTTCAAAATTAGCTTCGGTATATTCTCTGTTGTTGTATGTGAAGGTTTTGTATTGCTTTAATCGTTCGTTGTAATATTCCGCTATAAACGCTTCATCGATGCCGTGATTCCAGTTCAGTACGTGGAACATCGTCTGTCACAAGTTACCCGCAAGGTAAAATAAAAGTTAAATAAATATAATTTATACAATCAGAGTCCAAAAGATAAAAAAAAGAGCGAGTGTGTTTGTGCATCTTATTTATAGCTTGGCTATAGTTTATTGATTTTGAGGCGTTACAAACGCCGAACGGTGTCCCACGAATGACGCGTTACAAATGCCAGGCTGTGACAATAAATCTTATCGCTCCCGTTCTAAATGTACAATATATTGTAGATATTGCGTACATGGCATGCCTACGGTGATATATATTTATTTTGTCTTTCCAACTCGCTCTGTAGACCCCGACCGATTTTTCTGTCTGGACATAAAGCTCTTCTTCTTCTGTGTCCCTTGAAATAATGCCCCGGCTTACCTTTATAATCGGACCACCTTCTGCGACATTGATGGACTATTATACCACGGTAGATGATTGTACGCCGTTACTGATGCACGAATCGTTACGTGCATTTTTTCAGACATTAAAGATTCCGTTAGGTAATCAGATAGCGTTTTCGCAAATGCTACAATTACAGAACGTAACACGTTCGTGGACTATGTTGTTTGCATCGCTTTTATCACGCAACGCTAATGTCACCTATCGAGGTATGCCGACCTGTGAACTGTTATTGTGTTTAGCGCACAGCGTGGCCTCGATTCCATTGCATCGGCAGCAGCGTATCGAAACGATAGCAAATTTAAGTACAGAGATGTGTCGACGATTGTCTGTCCGCTATGACATACATATTATATGCGCCTTACCTGCGGTGGTACAACGCTCTACACTTAAATATATTCGTTCCAAGTACGGTATCGTCGTGTGTAGAGATGGATTTGAACTACTGTATGATCTCAACGATATATATGCGCGGTTCATGATATTATTATCGAAATACGTATGCGATATGCCGCACGTGTGTGCATCCACAGTCCGCATTAAGTGTGATCTTCCTCTTCAGCTGCCCGAAGTGACTTTTACGCAGCGCTGTGTTTCACGGAGACCTTCTGTATTTTACAGTTCCTATCGATTTGTCGAGGGGATGCTCTCATCTGAGATTCGCGACGAATGTACCGACGAGCCGGCTTACAACGATGACACGACACACGTGTATTCGTCGATTACCGCTGCAGATGTTCAAGACGTATCGGTGGGTTTATATTGTCGCTACGTGCAATTATTTCTCTTGACTACCAGATGCATGTCTTTGCTGTGTCCTGATAATGAGTCTTCGATGCACAAATATCGTACCACCAAGTTACCGACGACCGGTTTTCTGTATTTGTATTTTCGCTGTGTGCCATATACGGCACGTTTACGAAAACAATTATGTGACACGATGCACTTGACCGTACGTTTGTTGAAGACATTGTCAAAGCGTGTAGATATAGAAATGTATGTCCAAAAAAAAGTAAACGATGCGTATCCACAATATACGATGCACACAAACCATCCGTTAACCGAAAGGTACACACGTGAAGAGACCATGAAGCTTAACAAAATATTTACCTATTTTGCTCAACGCTTGTGCGAGAGATTAAGCGTAGATGGACAGAAAAAGATTCACGTGAAGATATCCGATATGCATCGATGATTGCCTTTGGGAGGATATAAATAAAACATATGAGTCAAGATAAGATTAGTCTATAATTTTATCTAGCGGGGCCTTTCCTTCATTATCCAGCAGAAAAAAATAATCCATTTGTTTTTTTTTTAAACCTTCGCTAGGAGCCATGCGATTCTGGACTGCCTAGGCAGCCACCTTGTCCACCGCACCTTGTAACACAGTAATTGCCTCTGTGAGATCCAGGGCTTGTAAGCTCAACAACAACCGCCTGTAATCTGGGTACCGTATTCTCTTGCGGACGCTATTACTCCAAAGGTCGACAGCCAGATTTTAGTTAAAGGGGGAAACTCCGGTTAGGTATGTCTAGGTCTGAACTAGAGGCATTCAAAGAAAGGGGTCGGGTATCCAGAACTGTAACAATTCATAATCGTCGTGCACTTGGTTCCTTTGAGCCGGCACTACTGAAATAAAGGAACTTTTTTTTGTTTACATGGTACCAGATATACGGCTTTAAAGATGTTCCACGGAGCGTCCCCTACCTATCTACATGCCTAATGATCGAATCACCAACTATAACGGCTGTCCTAACCCTCCCCTCATGGGCACATGGCCCTGGAGAAACTTCCTCGGTGCGAGAGGGTTTTGCATCACTTAGAGGACAGGTCCTAGTTACAGGATCGCTTCCTGCCACATCAGGGTGATGCTTTCCTATCACGTGACCTCTCTCCTCCATGGCAACAGGGATGCTGCCAGACTGGAGGTGGGACTTCAGGACTATATCCATGTAGGTCTCGTCTATGTACCTCTCTGTCTGTCTTATGTTTTCCAAGTCTGCTGCTCTAGCCTCTAGAGAACGGACTCGTTTCCCGGAGAGCAAAGAGCTCCTTGCACCTAGTGCACACGTAAGACCTCTCACCAACTGGGAGAAAATCATACATGTGACACTCAATATAATCTATTCAGAAGAGACAGAGAAAATGGAAAAGGAGGAGGAGTAGCCTTGTATGTCAAAATCAATATTAGAACTACTGAAATGCAAGGGACATGGGGAAAAGAGGAAGCGCTCTGGATTGCGTTGGAAAGAGGAGGTGGCACTGTCATCCATATTGCTGTAGTCTACAGACCTCCAACTCAAATTGAAGAGAGAGATAACGAATTGATTAAAGATATTGCCAAGATAGCAACAAAGGGGGAAGTGATCGTATTGGGCGATTTTAATCTACCTGATGTGGATTGGATTACCCCTTCTGCACATCTGGAAAGAAGCAAAAAAAAATTGTGGATGCTCTCCAAGATGCATGATTTAGACAAATGGTGATGGAACCAACCAGGGAAAGCTCAACACTGGATGTAGTGCTCACCAACGGTGATAGTGTGTCGAATGTCTGCGTGAGTGCCCCTGTGAGCAACAGCGACCATCACACGGTGTGGTTTGAGATAAAAGCCATGGCATAGCATAGCAAGCTCAAAGTCCTAAACCTCAAATACACTGACTTCGAAAAAAATGGCAGAGTACTTACAGGAGGAGATGACGGGGTGGAAGGAGATAAAGGAAGTGGAATTGCAATGGGCTAAGCTAAAGGAGGCAATAAAAGGGGCAACAGATAAATATGTAAGAAAAGTAAATAAAAACAAGAGGAGAAGGAAACCTATTTGGTTTTCCAAAGAGGTGGCTGCTCAAATAAAGGCAAAAAACACAACTTTCGCAAAAAATTCAAAAGCTTGCAAACAGAAGAACACAGAAATGAATACAGGATCCAACTCAAAGAGTCTAAAAGAGTAATAAGGATAGCAAAATCAAAGGCAGAGGAAAGGATGGCTAAAGATGTTAAGGGTAGCAACAAAACTTTCTTCAGGTATATTCGGAAAAGGAAGAAGATCAGAGTTGGAATCGCAGGACTCAAAAGTGCTGCAAAAGGACTCGTGGAAAGTGACACTGAAAAAGCGAAATTGCTAAACAAATACTTCTGCTCTGTTTTTTTACTAAAGAAGATCCTGGAGATGGACCAGCTGTGACTCCCAAATATAAAAAAATGGGAATGAAGTAGATACCACACCATTCACAGAAGATGAGGTGTTAGAACAACTTGCTAAACTGAAAGCGGACAAAGCCATGGGACCGGATGGGATACATCCCAGGATACTGAAAGAGCTCAGAGAGGTTCTTGTAGGACCGTTAAAGGATGTCTTCAACAGATCCTTGGAAACAGGTGAGGTTCCTCAGGACTGGAGAATGGCTGATGTCGTACCTCTACACAAAAAGTGGTGATAGGGAAGATGTGCCAAACTACAGGCCCGTGAGCCTTACCTCGGTGGCGGGAAAAGTAATGGAGGCGCTCTTGAAAGAGCGAATAGTGAACTTTCTCAGAATCAACAGGATGCAAGATCCGAGGCAACATGGTTTTATCGAAGGACGGTCTTGCCAAACAAATCTGATTGAGTTCTTTGACCGGGTGACCAAGGAACTAGATCAGAGGCATGCGATGGATGTCATCTACCTGGATTTCAGCAAAGCCTTTGATAGTGTTCCTCATAGGAGGCTTGTCAACAAACTCAGTAGCTTGGGGATGGGCCCCAAGATGGTCAACTGGATTAGAAATTGGTTGACTGACAGACGACAGAAGGTGATCGTACATGGAGCTCACTCGGATGAGAGGAAGGTGATTAGCGGGGTGCCCCAGGGTTCGGTCCTGGGCCCGGCACTGTTCAATGTATTTGTGAGTGATATTGCTGAAGGACTGAATGGAAAAGTCTGTCTTTTGCAGATGACACAAAAATTTGTAACAGAGTAGACTCCCCCGAGGGAGTGCTTAACATGAGGAAAGTTCTACAAAAGCTGGAAGACTGGTCTAATACTTGGCAACTTAAATCAGCGCCGCTTCTCTGCCTAGTGCCTAACTGAATTCATCCGTCTGACATCAATTGCTTTAAAAAAAATAAAGTGTTCTTTTTTTTGTGTGTATATATGACTTGTGTAAGGCCATACAAACCCTCTGAGCAGCGCCCCCCTCCCCTTCCTTTCCCTTCATCTGCCTACGGGAAGCCTGTTACAAGGGTTGAGATCGCCGCTTCGGGGGGGTGGGGGCGCGCGAGAGTGCAGCCATCAGACCGAGGCAGCGATCAGCGGCAGCCCCCCCCTCCCTTCATCTGCCTATGGGAAGTCTGTTACAAGAGCTGAGATCCCGCTTTCGGGGCGCGCCCGCGCCTGAGGGCCTCGCCAATTGCTTTAAAAAAAATGATTGTTCAGCGCTTTTTAGAAACCATCTATATGTGCACCCCCCGCCCTGCCCTCTTCCTCGCTCATGTCTGTGTGTGAGACAGGAGAATTCCCCCCACACCCCTTGATGATGTGTTTAAAATTCACGTATTCCGCAGCCGAATGAATTAGCACGCTTTAAGTAAATGAATTTGTTTTATTAAGGTGAATTAGCTGGATACCTATTGCCCGGTTTCCTGCTTGAATTAATATCTCTGAGACACAACACTAATGTGCGGTTTTGCTTCTTTATCGGTCCCTGCGCTGAGAGCTTACGAAATAATCAAGACAAGGATTCAAAAAAAAGTGTTGGTTGGGACTGCACGCTGTACCCCAGTGGATATTGTAAGGGCTTCCGGACCCGAGGTCCAGGGTCCGATTCCCGGGGCATTATTTTTTTTAAATTAAATCAGCGCCTCTGAATGAGATATATTTTTTTTCATTTCTAATCTAAAGCACCGCTACTAGCAAGACAAAGAAAAAAAAACAATTCGCAGGTTCAGCTTATGTGTGTGCATGTATCTAAAAAGTGCATTTGTCATTCTATTGCAATCTGGCAGGTATCTCCCTCCAAACCCTCTAGGTTTTTTCTGACTATAAGGATATTAACACGTGCTTCCTACCTATGTTCCCCCCCCGCCCCCCTCTCTGCCTAGTGCCTAACTGAATTCATCCGTCTGACATCAATTGCTTTAAAAAAAATAAAGTGTTCTTTTTTTGTCTGTATATATGACTTGTGTAAGGCCATACAAACCCTCTGAGCAGCGGCCCCCCCTTCCTTTCCCTTCATCTGCCTACTGGAAGCCTGTTATAAGGGTTGTCCGCCAGGGTGCTCGGACAAATCTCCCCTGGGGTGGATACAATAATCAATCAGGCGACACTCTGCTTATTCCATAATAAAATAATTTATTTGGGCAAAAACAAATAGTAAGAAAGTTACAAGCAAAGCTATAAACAGTCTGCCTGATGAGGACAGAGTTCTCTGGCTCTGAATAATAGTGAAAGAGAAGGCTGTCCCGCCCACACTCGGCCGTTACCTCTGTTATATACTCCTCTGCAGCAAATAGTTTCAGAACATTCTGCATATATTTGCAGGCTCTACCCTGAGACCCCTCCCCGTTATCAGGTTTCTGTCTTTGTTTCTGTCTTGAGGCCCTTCACTCAGTATCATATAACTAAATGTGCTGTAGGCCGTTCCCTGCTGGGCTGCTCGGTCCCCGCCCTGCATCTTCTTCTTTGTTTCACTGTAGTTTCGCTTGGGTGATTTTCTTTTCGCTTCAAGCACAAGTTAGAATCTTCAAGGCTCTGCAAACTTTTTCATCAACCTTATATTAGGCTGGCATCTGCTCCATTCTGTAAGTCCATTCTCTGCACACTCCTGTCCAGAGTCTGGTATCCTACATGTTTCAGCAGGGATTATACATATTGTCAATCACAGCCCACATGCAGTTCTTCTGTGCCATTTAGAAGTTAGTCAGCTCTTTGGGATAGGATCATAACTTTCAACATCATTATCAAAGTGAGCCAAATTAAGTAAGCCAAATTAGTCCTTAAACCCGTCCTTAACTCCTACAGGGTTGAGATCGCCGCTTCGGGGGGTGGGGGCGAGCGAGAGTGCAGCTATCAGACCGAGGCAGTGATCAGCAGCCCCCCTCCCTTCATCTGCCTATGGGAAGTCTGTTACAAGAGCTGAGATCCCGCTTCGGGGGCGCGCCCGCCCCTGAGGGCCTCACCAGAGGGCCCTTTGGCGTGGCCCTCCGTAAGAGTTTAATGTTTTTAAAACTATGCTATCAATTGCTTTAAAAAAAATGATTGTTCAGCGCTTTTTAGAAACCATCTATATGTGCACCCCCCGCCCTGCCCTCTTCCTCGCTCATGTCTGTGTGTGAGACAAGAGAATTCCCCCCATCTCTTGCTGATGTGTTTAAAATTCAGGTATTCCGAGGCCGAATGAATTAGCACGCTTTAAGTAAATGAATTTGTTTTATTAAGGTGAATTAGCTGGATACCTATTGCCCGGCTTCCTGCTTGAATTAATATCTCTGAGACACAACACTAATGTGCGGTTTTGCTTCTTTATCGGTCCCTGCGCTGAGAGCTTACAAAATAATCAAGACAAGGAATCAAAAAAAAAGTGCTTCTTGGGACTCCAGGCTGTAGCCTAGTGGCTATTGTTACGGCTTCCGGACCCGAGATCCAGGGTTCGATTCCCCGGGCATTATTTTTTTTTAAATTAAATCAGCGCCTCTGAATGAGATATATTTTTTTTCATTTCTAATCTAAAGCACCGCTACTAGCAAGACAAAGAAAAAAAACAATTCGCAGGTTCAGCTTATGTGTGTGCATGTATCTAAAAAGTGCATTTGTCATTCTATTGCAATCTGGCAGGTATCTCCCTCCAAACCCTCTAGGTTTTTTCTGACTATAAGGATATTAACACGTGCTTCCTACCTATGTTCCCCCCCCCCCGCCCCCCTCTCTGCCTAGTGCCTAACTGAATTCATCCGTCTGACATCAATTGCTTTAAAAAAAAAAAGTGTTCTTTTTTTGTCTGTATATATGACTTGTGTAAGGCCATACAAACCCTCTGAGCAGCGACCCCCCCCCCTTCCTTTCCCTTCATCTGCCTACGGGAAGCCTGTTACAAGGGTTGAGATCGCCGCTTCGGGGGGGGTGGGGGCGCGCGAGAGTGCAGCCATCAGACCAAGACAGCGATCAGCGGCAGCCCCCCCCCTCCCTTCATCTGCCTATGGGAAGTCTGTTACAAGAGCTGAGATCCCGCTTTCGGGGCGCGCCCGCGCCTGAGGGCCTCGCCAAAGGGCCCTTTGGCGTGGCCCTCCGGCGAGGCCCTTTGGCACTGGGCCGTGGCGTATAACTAGAGGTGGGCATGGAAATCGTTCCTTTCATATGTCCTCAAATGATTTTGTATTGTAAACCGCTCCGATGCTTCGGCCTGAGCGGTATATCAAAAAAATGAACATAAACTTGTAAGTATCTAAAACTATGAATTGCTTCAAAAAATAAATGTTTTAAACTAAAATGAAATCGCACCTGCCCTTCTTAATATGATGATAACTATAACTACCCCCCCTAAGTCCCGATCTCTTCCTGAAGTAGAGGTTAAGCGCCACAAGGTCTTTGCTTATATATCGGTAAAACACCAATTCAAACTAACTCTATCCACCTAATCAGCAGTATAGATGCCGGACACGGGTATTTTGCATAATTAGTCCATTCAAAATCTGCAATATCACCACTGTTACGGGCTACAGAAAGAATTTATGCTTTCTTTTTTTTAATTAATCCGTGACCAAAGAGCGTATAAGAAATCCTGTGTTTATTTTTTTGGAGGGGGGGATAGAAAAGAAGCACATTAAATTGTACTGCTTAAAATTTGATTAACAACAGACAGCTAAAGTTTAATTAAAAAAAAACATAATCTTGTTTTATACGGTTTTTTTTGCTTTCTATACATGAACCGATTCTGGAAAAAAATAGCCCTGTTATTTCTCCATAGTATAAGGTAAAAAAATTAAATTCTTACTCTCCTATGTTTGTAACGGCTAGTGTAATTTACCATGTAATTTGAAAAAAAATTGAGCCAAGGTCACCTCTATCTCGAGAAATAGTTCAATCGCTTTATATCTATATCTATATATTTATCTATGTTCTATTTATGGCATAAAGGTTTTATGTGCTTTTAGTGGATAAGAAAAGAGAATTTTGTAAAATGGAAGGGTGTAATTATATTGGCTGAATTCAGAATAAGCGTACAATTTAAAACTGGATTTTTCTTAAAAGTTTTACAACTGCTCACAAAAAGTCTTCAGGAGATGAGCCATTTAAAAAGCTTGCCGCAATAAAATCTTCCAGACCAGATACATCTGTCTTATCTCTAAAGATAATCTCATATGTTAACAAACACAGGTTAAATATTTTTTTTTAAATCAAGATAACAGAATACAAATAAACACTGAGACTTCAAATAGCTTTAACAACAATGAATTGATTGCCACCCAATATATCCTTCCCGAGCAAGGATATATGTTATGAGACAGCTACATAGATTCTATTCTTGCATGCAGCGGAGTGATCTGAAAAATTCAAACCACATAATAACTTCAATTTAGACCATAGCTGGGTAAGAATTTAATGTTTTTAAAACTATGCTATCAATTGCTTTAAAAAAAATGATTGTTCAGCGCTTTTTAGAAACCATCTATATGTGCACCCCCCGCCCTGCCCTCTTCCTCGCTCATGTTTGTGTGTGAGACAAGAGAATTCCCCCCATTCCTTGCTGATGTGTTTAAAATTCAGGTATTCGGAGGCTGAATGAATTAGCACGCTTTAAGTAAATGAATTTGTTTTATTAAGGTGAATTAGCTGGATACCTATTGCCCGGTTTCCTGCTTGAATTAATATCTCTAATATGCGGTTTTGCTTCTTTATCGGTCCCTGCGCTGAGAGCTTACGAAATAATCAAGACAAGGAATCAAAAAAAAGTGCTGGTTGGGACTCCAGGCTGTAGCCTAGTGGTTATGGTAACGGCTTCCGGACTCGATTCCGGGGCATTTTTTTTTAAATTAAATCAGCGCCTCTGAATGAGGCTAACAAATAAAAAAAATTCACAGGTTCGGCTTATCTGTGTGTATGTATCTAAAAGTGCATTTATCCTTTTCTTACTGTCTGGCAGGTATCTCCTTCTACACCCTGTAGGGTTTTTCTTTTTTTTCTGACTATAAGGATATTTAACACTGCTTCCTACCTATGTTTCCTGCCTCCCCCCCGCCCCCCTCTCTGCCTAGTGCCTAACTGAATTCATCCGTCTGACATCAATTGCTTTAAAAAAAATAAAGTGTTCTTTTTTTTGTGTGTATATATGACTTGTGTAAGGCCATACAAACCCTCTGAGCAGCGACCCCCCCCTTCCTTTCCATTCATCTGCCTACGGGAAGCCTGTTACAAGGGTTGAGATCGCCGCTTCGGGGGGGTGGGGGCGCGAGAGAGTTCAGCCATCAGACCGAGGCAGCGATCAGCGGCAGCCCCCCCCCCCTCCCTTCATCTGCCTATGGGAAGTCTGTTACAAGAGCTGAGATCCCGCTTTCGGGGCGCGCCCGCGCCTGAGGGCCTCGCCAATTGCTTTAAAAAAAATGATTGTTCAGCGCTTTTTAGAAACCATCTATATGTGCACCCCCCGCCCTGCCCTCTTCCTCGCTCATGTCTGTGTGTGAGACAGGAGAATTCCCCCCACACCCCTTGATGATGTCTTTAAAATTCACGTATTCCGCAGCCGAATGAATTAGCACGCTTTAAGTAAATGAATTTGTTTTATTAAGGTGAATTAGCTGGATACCTATTGCCCGGTTTCCTGCTTGAATTAATATCTCTAATATGCGGTTTTGCTTCTTTATCGGTCCCTGCGCTGAGAGCTTACGAAATAATCAAGACAAGGAATCAAAAAAAAGTGCTGGTTGGGACTCCAGGCTGTAGCCTAGTGGTTATGGTAACGGCTTCCGGACTCGATTCCCGGGGCATTTTTTTTTAAATTAAATCAGCGCCTCTGAATGAGGCTAACAAATAAAAAAAATTCACAGGTTCGGCTTATCTGTGTGTATGTATCTAAAAGTGCATTTATCCTTTTCTTACTGTCTGGCAGGTATCTCCTTCCACACCCTGTAGGGTTTTTCTTTTTTTTCTGACTATAAGGATATTTAACACTGCTTCCTACCTATGTTTCCTGCCTCCCCCCCCCCGCCCCCTCTCTGCCTAGTGCCTAACTGAATTCATCCGTCTGACATCAATTGCTTTAAAAAAAATAAAGTGTTCTTTTTTTTGTGTGTATATGACTTGTGTAAGGCCATACAAACCCTCTGAGCAGCGACCCCCCCCCCTTCCTTTCCCTTCATCTGCCTACGGGAAGCCTGTTACAAGGGTTGAGATCGCCGCTTCGGGGGGGTGGGGGCGCGCGAGAGTGCAGCCATCAGACCGAGGCAGCGATCAGCGGCAGCCCCCCCCCCTCCCTTCATCTGCCTATGGGAAGTCTGTTACAAGAGCTGAGATCCCGCTTTCGGGGCGCGCCCGCGCCTGAGGGCCTCGCCAATTGCTTTAAAAAAAATGATTGTTCAGCGCTTTTTAGAAACCATCTATATGTGCACCCCCCGCCCTGCCCTCTTCCTCGCTCATGTCTGTGTGTGAGACAGGAGAATTCCCCCCACACCCCTTGATGATGTGTTTAAAATTCACTTATTCCGCAGCCGAATGAATTAGCACGCTTTAAGTAAATGAATTTGTTTTATTAAGGTGAATTAGCTGGATACCTATTGCCCGGTTTCCTGCTTGAATTAATATCTCTAATATGCGGTTTTGCTTCTTTATCGGTCCCTGCGCTGAGAGCTTACGAAATAATCAAGACAAGGAATCAAAAAAAAGTGCTGGTTGGGACTCCAGGCTGTAGCCTAGTGGTTATGGTAACGGCTTCCGGACTCGATTCCCGGGGCATTTTTTTTTAAATTAAATCAGCGCCTCTGAATGAGGCTAACAAATAAAAAAAATTCACAGGTTCGGCTTATCTGTGTGTATGTATCTAAAAGTGCATTTATCCTTTTCTTACTGTCTGGCAGGTATCTCCTTCCACACCCTGTAGGGTTTTTCTTTTTTTTCTGACTATAAGGATATTTAACACTGCTTCCTACCTATGTTTCCTGCCTCCCCCCCCCCCGCCCCCCTCTCTGCCTAGTGCCTAACTGAATTCATCCGTCTGACATCAATTGCTTTAAAAAAAATAAAGTGTTCTTTTTTTTGTGTGTATATATGACTTGTGTAAGGCCATACAAACCCTCTGAGCAGCGACCCCCCCCCCTTCCTTTCCCTTCATCTGCCTACGGGAAGCCTGTTACAAGGGTTGAGATCGCCGCTTCGGGGGGGTGGGGGCGCGCGAGAGTGCAGCCATCAGACCGAGGCAGCGATCAGCGGCAGCCCCCCCCCTCCCTTCATCTGCCTATGGGAAGTCTGTTACAAGAGCTGAGATCCCGCTTTCGGGGCGCGCCCGCGCCTGAGGGCCTCGCCAATTGCTTTAAAAAAAATGATTGTTCAGCGCTTTTTAGAAACCATCTATATGTGCACCCCCCGCCCTGCCCTCTTCCTCGCTCATGTCTGTGTGTGAGACAGGAGAATTCCCCCCACACCCCTTGATGATGTGTTTAAAATTCACTTATTCCGCAGCCGAATGAATTAGCACGCTTTAAGTAAATGAATTTGTTTTATTAAGGTGAATTAGCTGGATACCTATTGCCCGGTTTCCTGCTTGAATTAATATCTCTAATATGCGGTTTTGCTTCTTTATCGGTCCCTGCGCTGAGAGCTTACGAAATAATCAAGACAAGGAATCAAAAAAAAGTGCTGGTTGGGACTCCAGGCTGTAGCCTAGTGGTTATGGTAACGGCTTCCGGACTCGATTCCCGGGGCATTTTTTTTTAAATTAAATCAGCGCCTCTGAATGAGGCTAACAAATAAAAAAAATTCACAGGTTCGGCTTATCTGTGTGTATGTATCTAAAAGTGCATTTATCCTTTTCTTACTGTCTGGCAGGTATCTCCTTCCACACCCTGTAGGGTTTTTCTTTTTTTCTGACTATAAGGATATTTAACACTGCTTCCTACCTATGTTTCCTGCCTCCCCCCCCCGCCCCCCTCTCTGCCTAGTGCCTAACTGAATTCATCCGTCTGACATCAATTGCTTTAAAAAAAATAAAGTGTTCTTTTTTTTGTGTGTATATATGACTTGTGTAAGGCCATACAAACCCTCTGAGCAGCGACCCCCCCCCCCTTCCTTTCCCTTCATCTGCCTACGGGAAGCCTGTTACAAGGGTTGAGATCGCCGCTTCGGGGGGGTGGGGCGCGCGAGAGTGCAGCCATCAGACCGAGGCAGCGATCAGCGGCAGCCCCCCCCCCTCCCTTCATCTGCCTATGGGAAGTCTGTTACAAGAGCTGAGATCCCGCTTTCGGGGCGCGCCCGCGCCTGAGGGCCTCGCCAATTGCTTTAAAAAAAATGATTGTTCAGCGCTTTTTAGAAACCATCTATATGTGCACCCCCCGCCCTGCCCTCTTCCTCGCTCATGTCTGTGTGTGAGACAGGAGAATTCCCCCCACACCCCTTGATGATGTGTTTAAAATTCACGTATTCCGCAGCCGAATGAATTAGCACGCTTTAAGTAAATGAATTTGTTTTATTAAGGTGAATTAGCTGGATACCTATTGCCCGGTTTCCTGCTTGAATTAATATCTCTAATATGCGGTTTTGCTTCTTTATCGGTCCCTGCGCTGAGAGCTTACGAAATAATCAAGACAAGGAATCAAAAAAAAGTGCTGGTTGGGACTCCAGGCTGTAGCCTAGTGGTTATGGTAACGGCTTCCGGACTCGATTCCCGGGGCATTTTTTTTAAATTAAATCAGCGCCTCTGAATGAGGCTAACAAATAAAAAAAATTCACAGGTTCGGCTTATCTGTGTGTATGTATCTAAAAGTGCATTTATCCTTTTCTTACTGTCTGGCAGGTATCTCCTTCCACACCCTGTAGGGTTTTTCTTTTTTTTCTGACTATAAGGATATTTAACACTGCTTCCTACCTATGTTTCCTGCCTCCCCCCCCCGCCCCCCTCTCTGCCTAGTGCCTAACTGAATTCATCCGTCTGACATCAATTGCTTTAAAAAAAATAAAGTGTTCTTTTTTTTGTGTGTATATATGACTTGTGTAAGGCCATACAAACCCTCTGAGCAGCGACCCCCCCCCTTCCTTTCCCTTCATCTGCCTACGGGAAGCCTGTTACAAGGGTTGAGATCGCCGCTTCGGGGGGGTGGGGGCGCGCGAGAGTGCAGCCATCAGACCGAGGCAGCGATCAGCGGCAGCCCCCCCCCTCCCTTCATCTGCCTATGGGAAGTCTGTTACAAGAGCTGAGATCCCGCTTTCGGGGCGCGCCCGCGCCTGAGGGCCTCGCCAATTGCTTTAAAAAAAATGATTGTTCAGCGCTTTTTAGAAACCATCTATATGTGCACCCCCCGCCCTGCCCTCTTCCTCGCTCATGTCTGTGTGTGAGACAGGAGAATTCCCCCCACACCCCTTGATGATGTCTTTAAAATTCACTTATTCCGCAGCCGAATGAATTAGCACGCTTTAAGTAAATGAATTTGTTTTATTAAGGTGAATTAGCTGGATACCTATTGCCCGGTTTCCTGCTTGAATTAATATCTCTAATATGCGGTTTTGCTTCTTTATCGGTCCCTGCGCTGAGAGCTTACGAAATAATCAAGACAAGGAATCAAAAAAAAGTGCTGGTTGGGACTCCAGGCTGTAGCCTAGTGGTTATGGTAACGGCTTCCGGACTCGATTCCCGGGGCATTTTTTTTTAAATTAAATCAGCGCCTCTGAATGAGGCTAACAAATAAAAAAAATTCACAGGTTCGGCTTATCTGTGTGTATGTATCTAAAAGTGCATTTATCCTTTTCTTACTGTCTGGCAGGTATCTCCTTCCACACCCTGTAGGGTTTTTCTTTTTTTTCTGACTATAAGGATATTTAACACTGCTTCCTACCTATGTTTCCTGCCTCCCCCCCCCCGCCCCCCTCTCTGCCTAGTGCCTAACTGAATTCATCCGTCTGACATCAATTGCTTTAAAAAAAATAAAGTGTTCTTTTTTTTGTGTGTATATATGACTTGTGTAAGGCCATACAAACCCTCTGAGCAGCGACCCCCCCCCCTTCCTTTCCCTTCATCTGCCTACGGGAAGCCTGTTACAAGGGTTGAGATCGCCGCTTCGGGGGGGTGGGGCGCGCGAGAGTGCAGCCATCAGACCGAGGCAGCGATCAGCGGCAGCCCCCCCCCCTCCCTTCATCTGCCTATGGGAAGTCTGTTACAAGAGCTGAGATCCCGCTTTCGGGGCGCGCCCGCGCCTGAGGGCCTCGCCAATTGCTTTAAAAAAAATGATTGTTCAGCGCTTTTTAGAAACCATCTATATGTGCACCCCCCGCCCTGCCCTCTTCCTCGCTCATGTCTGTGTGTGAGACAGGAGAATTCCCCCCACACCCCTTGATGATGTGTTTAAAATTCACGTATTCCGCAGCCGAATGAATTAGCACGCTTTAAGTAAATGAATTTGTTTTATTAAGGTGAATTAGCTGGATACCTATTGCCCGGTTTCCTGCTTGAATTAATATCTCTAATATGCGGTTTTGCTTCTTTATCGGTCCCTGCGCTGAGAGCTTACGAAATAATCAAGACAAGGAATCAAAAAAAAGTGCTGGTTGGGACTCCAGGCTGTAGCCTAGTGGTTATGGTAACGGCTTCCGGACTCGATTCCCGGGGCATTTTTTTTTAAATTAAATCAGCGCCTCTGAATGAGGCTAACAAATAAAAAAAATTCACAGGTTCGGCTTATCTGTGTGTATGTATCTAAAAGTGCATTTATCCTTTTCTTACTGTCTGGCAGGTATCTCCTTCCACACCCTGTAGGGTTTTTCTTTTTTTTCTGACTATAAGGATATTTAACACTGCTTCCTACCTATGTTTCCTGCCTCCCCCCCCCCCCGCCCCCTCTCTGCCTAGTGCCTAACTGAATTCATCCGTCTGACATCAATTGCTTTAAAAAAAATAAAGTGTTCTTTTTTTTGTGTGTATATATGACTTGTGTAAGGCCATACAAACCCTCTGAGCAGCGACCCCCCCCCCTTCCTTTCCCTTCATCTGCCTACGGGAAGCCTGTTACAAGGGTTGAGATCGCCGCTTCGGGGGGGTGGGGCGCGCGAGAGTGCAGCCATCAGACCGAGGCAGCGATCAGCGGCAGCCCCCCCCCCCTCCCTTCATCTGCCTATGGGAAGTCTGTTACAAGAGCTGAGATCCCGCTTTCGGGGCGCGCGCCCGCGCCTGAGGGCCTCGCCAATTGCTTTAAAAAAAATGATTGTTCAGCGCTTTTTAGAAACCATCTATATGTGCACCCCCCGCCCTGCCCTCTTCCTCGCTCATGTCTGTGTGTGAGACAGGAGAATTCCCCCCACACCCCTTGATGATGTGTTTAAAATTCACTTATTCCGCAGCCGAATGAATTAGCACGCTTTAAGTAAATGAATTTGTTTTATTAAGGTGAATTAGCTGGATACCTATTGCCCGGTTTCCTGCTTGAATTAATATCTCTAATATGCGGTTTTGCTTCTTTATCGGTCCCTGCGCTGAGAGCTTACGAAATAATCAAGACAAGGAATCAAAAAAAAGTGCTGGTTGGGACTCCAGGCTGTAGCCTAGTGGTTATGGTAACGGCTTCCGGACTCGATTCCCGGGGCATTTTTTTTTAAATTAAATCAGCGCCTCTGAATGAGAAACAAATAAAAACAATTCACAGGTTCGGCTTATCTGTGTGTATGTATCTAAAAGTGCATTTATCCTTTTCTTACTGTCTGGCAGGTATCTCCTTCCACACCCTGTAGGGTTTTTCTTTTTTTTCTGACTATAAGGATATTTAACACTGCTTCCTACCTATGTTTCCTGCCTCCCCCCCCCCCCGCCCCCCTCTCTGCCTAGTGCCTAACTGAATTCATCCGTCTGACATCAATTGCTTTAAAAAAAATAAAGTGTTCTTTTTTTTGTGTGTATATATGACTTGTGTAAGGCCATACAAACCCTCTGAGCAGCGACCCCCCCCTTCCTTTCCCTTCATCTGCCTACGGGAAGCCTGTTACAAGGGTTGAGATCGCCGCTTCGGGGGGGTGGGGCGCGCGAGAGTGCAGCCATCAGACCGAGGCAGCGATCAGCGGCAGCCCCCCCCCCTCCCTTCATCTGCCTATGGGAAGTCTGTTACAAGAGCTGAGATCCCGCTTTCGGGGCGCGCCCGCGCCTGAGGGCCTCGCCAATTGCTTTAAAAAAAATGATTGTTCAGCGCTTTTTAGAAACCATCTATATGTGCACCCCCCGCCCTGCCCTCTTCCTCGCTCATGTCTGTGTGTGAGACAGGAGAATTCCCCCCACACCCCTTGATGATGTGTTTAAAATTCACGTATTCCGCAGCCGAATGAATTAGCACGCTTTAAGTAAATGAATTTGTTTTATTAAGGTGAATTAGCTGGATACCTATTGCCCGGTTTCCTGCTTGAATTAATATCTCTAATATGCGGTTTTGCTTCTTTATCGGTCCCTGCGCTGAGAGCTTACGATTCAATCAAGACAAGGATTCAAAAAAAAGTGTTGGCTGAGACTGCTCGCTGTAGCCTAGTGGTTATGGTAACGGCTTCGGGACCCGAGGGCCAGGGTTCAATTCCCGAGGCATTTTTTTTTTTAAATTAAATCAGCGCCTCTGAATGAGGCTAACAAATAAAAAAAATTCACAGGTTCGGCTTATCTGTGTGTATGTATCTAAAAGTGCATTTATCCTTTTCTTACTGTCTGGCAGGTATCTCCTTCCACACCCTGTAGGGTTTTTCTTTTTTTTCTGACTATAAGGATATTTAACACTGCTTCCTACCTATGTTTCCTGCCTCCCCCCCGCCCCCCTCTCTGCCTAGTGCCTAACTGAATTCATCCGTCTGACATCAATTGCTTAAAAAAAATAAATGCTTTATCAGCACTTTTTAGAAAAGCTCGCCCCGCCCTGCCCTCTTCCTCACTCAAAAGTCTGTGTGTATGTGTGAGACAGGAGAATTGGCATGCACCTTGTTTTTTTTTGCTAAGATAAGTCCCCTCCCCTGTTAGGCTTTGAACTTGGACATCTTGGCCTATCTGCCTGAATCAATGAATATACCAATGAAGTGTAGGGTTCAAAGGAATTACTTCGAAATCTCTGTGGTCAAGCCCCCTTTAGGTGTGCGATCCTACACGGCAACAAACAAGTTCTGTCTGAAGTATCCCCAGGGAATTAATTGCTTTTTCTAGCAACAGAATAGTGCAATGCACACTACGGTTACCAGTGTGTTCATGGTCGGAAGGTTACTGGTTCGAGCCCCAGTTGTGGTTCTAGCAAATCATGTCTCCCTATGTTTTATCCAAAGACGGAAACTGTTATTACAGATTAAATAAACACCTATATTTTACTCTACAGAGATGTCCGGCTGCTAACTCCTCTCCCTTCTCCCAAGAAAAGAAAAAAAAATACAACTATGGTTTAATAAGTCCAGTAGGGGGCTCAACCTACCCCTCAGTGATTTGAAATTAACTTTGTTCCTTTTTTTTTGAAAAAAAAATTGTTGGGCATCCTTCCTACTGTGGAGTCTGAAAAGCTTATTTCAAAAAGAACAGCTAAAGGAAACGGAGACTGTAATGACGACCATCGAGACAGAGGAGGGGTGGGGGGGTTTGTTTGGGTTTTTTTTTCAAATAGAATGAATTTGATTTTTTTAAGACTAGAAAGTTGACAATAAATTGATTTGACCTTTATTTCTTTAAGGGCTTTATAGATCAATTTAGAGAAGCAGCTGGGCCTTGACTTCCCTTCTGATCCCGGTAGCTTGAACTAATTCTGAAAATCAAAGTCTCCTGAAGCAGTACTGACATAGTAAGTAAATATATAGCTTGATCTAATCCCAGACCTCTCCTGGTAACTGCTGTAACACATTGGACATGCAGCACAAAACTGGGCGGTCTCTTTGAAAGTTGTGGGAACCACCAATTGTTTACGTATGGTCCCATTCCTGGGGTCCTGATTCTCTCTATATAATATTTCATTATCTAGTATGAATCTGGGCAAAATCTCCCTGACCTCCTGAACATACTCAAAAGCTAGTGTGAGAGCCTGATCCGCTCTCTATTCCTGTAGAAAGTTAGGAAAATTTTAATCCGGCCCTGCCCTAGGAGAGTGTTGATTAGGGATTACATCATACCTTTCTGGATTAAGGCCACGTTCTCCTGCATTCCCTCTCCCATAGGGCTTCTATCCAGCACTGCACTCTGGGATTGGTAGTCTCTTAGGTAAAAACACAGTTTTTAGTAGCCTGCAGAAGCTGCCTATTTAGAGCTATATATTACCATTTGCCTTCTCTCTCATTACACAGTGACAGGTTTCCTTATCACAGACCCCCTGCTTAAGTTATTACAAACTGGTTCAGGTTGTGAAACCTCTTCTTGGGTACTTCTTTTCTAAGTGCTCATCTACACCTTGGTTTGCTTTAAGGACATGCCCAGTAACAGGCCTCTCCCTCCAAGATTTGAGTACATTAATGTGGTAGGCCTGGCTACGCCCTTTCGTGCTCTCTACCAAAACTGGGCAGTCTCTTTGAATATACCTGGCCAGTGAAAAAAAAACGTATTAGTATTTGATCCAGCGTTCCTTGCAACCACTTATGACCCCCCCAACTGAATGATCACGTGCAAGTTTGAGAACCAGTCCTTTGAAAGTTGTGGGAACCACCAATTGTTTACGTATGGTCCCATTCCTGGGGTCCTGATTCTCTCTATATAATATTTCATTATCTAGTATGAATCTGGGCAAAATCTCCCTGACCTCCTGAACATACTCAAAAGCTAGTGTGAGAGCCTGATCCGCTCTCTGTTCCTGTAGAAAGTTAGGAAACTTTTCTACTAACTGAGCTGGCACCCAGGGTAAACTTTGACTTGTTTCCATATCAGCCCTACCCTGTGCCCTGCAAAGTCTCTCCCGATGCTTTTGGGCTTTCAACTTTCTTACTTTCCCAGATGGTGGAGTTATTAAATCATCATGAGAGGGTAAGTCTCCTAGTAACTCTGCCCGTTCCCCCCTCCCCCTGGCTCTCTCCAGGCTGCTAACTCCGCCCTCCCTGCCTTAATACATCAATGAGCCTCATGGTTGCATTAAAGTTTTTTTTTATATATCACAAGCTGTGATTGGTTGGTTTTTTTTATATCTCTAGCCCCCTCTCCTTTCCCCTCCCCCTGTGGGCTGTGTAGGATTCAAAGTCATTTCGCTACATCCGCTGAGATTTTCTTGCTGCCCTAGGCGCCCAACTAGCACGCTTAGTGGACGGACTGTAACTAAATGAATTTCTTTATGGTGAATGAGTTGTGCCCCTTGGTAATTTCCCCCCGCCCCCTCCCCCCGCGTCCGGTTCTTTAGCGCGCGCATCTAAAAAAACTGCCTTATGCTTTTTCTCCACGATGTCTGGTAGGTAACTCCGCCCCTTCCCCCCCCCTTCTCACTCACACACACACACACCCTCGTCCTCCCTGCCTGAATTGATCTCTGGGTTTCTGAGGGGGGGTTTCCTGGCAGTCAGGCTTTCAATCCGTGTATGTGTGTGTGCATATTCAGAAGCAATCCCTGCAAGGAAAAGATTTCTTTTCTCCCGGTCCCCCTCACCTCCCCCTCCCTTCCTCCACGCTGGTCTCTGTACAAAGGAATTGGTTTAAAATCTATATGCAGCGCTGTACATATATGTCTAGTTTTAAGTTAAAACAAACGCTTTCTATCAGCTTCTAACAACAGGTGTACGGCCCTGTTTCGTACAAAAATAGACCACCACCTAATTAGTATAATTATTATTATTACCTGAAATGATCAGATCCGAAAAGTCAGTACAGGTGCAATCAGAGTCTCTGTTTATTAGATAACTGATGACCAAATACAGGCAGCGAAGTGGGGAAGAGAGTTCTATCGGGCACTAGGCACCTCAAGAATGCAACTCTCCCCCCTTAGAATATAGAAAGCATATTACAATTTATACCTTTTTCTCTTCCGCATTTTTACATACAGTCCAGTCCCCAGAGCTATTCCTTTGTGTTCTCTCCCCCTCCCCTACCTTATTTCCTATTATTACCCTTTACTCCCCTTAGTTCCTGTTGCAAAATCCCCCTGGCCCCCCTCTTCCCATACTCACCATGATCCAGCTAATCTGCTTTCTTCAGAGCCGGGCCCAGCATATATGTTGGTAGCTTTGTGGTTTCCTGTGTATGCATTTCTTGACACATAGACCTTACAGGCCTATATCTGATATCCCCTTGCAGGTCCTAGTCTAGACTCTCCAGCCCAAACTGGCACCTCACAAGGCTCATGATATCTCCTTATATGGTTCTTTCCGGTGCTGGATCTCTTTTTGCTAAGGCCTGTATTCTTGGCTCACATGTTATAGCAGAATGACTGTGCTTTAACTATTTTGTGAGATTCAGGGCAGCCAGTAAGTGATTATGAATCAGGAACATTATTAATCCTTAGCACTTAAAAATTAAAAGCAAATCTATCATACTAAATCCCAAATGTATCATACTTAACCTCTACCCCTAAAAGCACTTAACCCCCTACAACTCCCCCATTTTTTATTTATTTTTTTTTATTCGGCTGGGGAATGGGAGAAATCCAAGTCTGAATAGTCTGACATGGGGACGGCTGCATAAGAAACATTGACAAGAGTAGGGCTAGTCTGAACAGGCAAAAAAGGTAGATACTTTGGTGAGTTGTTTCTTACAGCAGGATATAAAAACAGAAACAAAACAACAGAAGAGTAAAGCAATGATTAAAATAATGCCAACAGAAATCAATAAACCTTTCAAGCCAGAGCCAAGGGAGTGAAACCAGGAGGAGAGAGATGAAAACCAATCTCCAATCTGGAGGCCACCCTTAAAATCATCAATATGTAATTCAGATAAATGCTTAATCTTATTCATAGCGTCTAATACAAATATCGTGTGGTTCGCGATCACAGTGCAGCAATTAGTAGCGTTGATAAAGGAACAGGTCCCTCCTTCTGCCGCGAGCAATAAATCTAAAGCTTGTCTATTCTGTAGAGTCATTTGATTATTTTGTTCAAGTGATTCAGCTAAGCGAGAAATAGATTCAGTAACAGCTTTCATTTGTATATGTAGCAAACATTGTAAGCGGCGAATAGACATGCCAAGCTCCGCTGTAAAGGCGGGTGTAGCCCAAGGAAGCCAAGAAGTAGCGCTAAGAGCAATAAGGCGGGCTTTGGTCATAGGATAAGTGGAATTAACATATTCATAGGAAGCTTGTATTGCAGCATCTTCAACCATGGTGGAATCCCAGGGACTAGCAGAACTGCGCTTATGGCGCTGGTGCAGAGGAGTAGAGGGAGAAGGCGGGGTATTATGTGAGACATTCAGGGGAATAAGGACTGAGTAAGGGGACACTTTAACTAGGGCACAGGGTAAATTGGACAGTGAAACTTTCTGGTACAAAATATCACCACAAAGCCAGTAATGGCCTACAATAGCAGATAGAGAAAAAGAAGGTTTCCAAGTAAAGTATTGTTTGATAGGATATGCGATAGAAATATGAGGTTCACAGGTTAGTTTACCAGTGGTAGGGGAGGGAGCACAAGGAGTATGACAGAGAGGATGATCATCACGGGTTTTACAAGGTTTCCAGTGGAGGCGGCCAGCAAGTTGGTGGCTTATGATTGTAGTAGCAGCGGGGCGACCCTGCTGGGCGGTGGTGTTTAGTTTACTGGGAGTGGTGTGTGCTTTGCCACACTGGGCAACATCATTGCAGGAAAGGATTGGTGCATAGCAAGAAGTGAAAGGAGAGGACATGTATGTACCTTTACGGAAAAGGAGAGTATGTGTGGAATCTATAGGGCCAACATTAAAGGTTGAAGCCCAAAAGTCAGGACCCCATACCTGAGAGTGTGCTTTAACTCGTGGGCCCCAGTGTGTGGAGTTGACACGGTGTTTTCGGGCTTGAGAACGGTACCAGTCTACCTTAGTCACATTGTGTCCATGATAGAAAGGGCGCATGGTACCATGCAAAAAGTGAAAATTATTTGTTTGGACATTCCAGGAGACATTACAGTTGTTGGCAAAAGAAACAGAAGAGTTGGTAATAAGACAGTAATAAAATATCATAGAAGGCACAAAGACACGGACAGGAAAGGAAGCAGCTTGATGGGCCGCCCAAGTATCATTACAATATAAGGGACCACGCTCTATACACCCTTTAATAAGGTGGGGGTTATTCCAACAGGGGATGGCACCTACAATTTCTTCAAATGGGACAGGGAGAACACGGACAGGGGCATAATTACCACCTTGGGGCAATGGGGTACATATAATGCAATCACTAATATTCAGAAGATCAACCACTTCAAGAACGGTTGTTTTCCAAGTATTAGTGAGGGGGAGAACTGACCTACGGGAGCGGTTCAGAGAAGGGGGAGATAGAGAGGAGATAGGAGCAGAGTGAAAAGAGCGGGACGGGAAGAAATAAAGTATAGAAACCACCCAATAAAAATTGTCAATAACATAGCAAAATATAGAAAAGCAAACTTATAAGAGATATGAGGCATACTGAGAAGAGGTCACTTAAAAGTCCAAAAACCAGAAACAGTTCAAGGCACCCAAAGATGGGCAATATGAGTCCAAGTTTGGCTAGCGTCCAGCAAGACAGCAAATGGAGTTGATGCAGAAACGATGTGGGGTCCTGAATATGTTGGATCTTGCCAGGAACTCCGATGAGGATTTCTGCGGTAGACAGTGGTTCCAATTGGGATGAAGGTATCCTTTGGGGACTGTGGATGTTGGTCACGGATGGCACAGCGTCTGGAAATCTCTGCCAAAGCCAGGCGCAGACCTGCAAGGTAAGGGGACAAAGAATCCGGTAAAGGAATAGCAGGGTCAATGAGATTATATAGCAGCAATCGCCTTCCTGTACAAATCTCATGAGGTGTCAGAGCAATATTTTTTAGAGGACGATTTCTCAATTGAAACAGTGCCAGGGCAAGGCCTGCAGCCAGGAAATACTTTTATCTGATTGTATCAGACGCAGAGCTGTCTTGAGCAAGCCATTGGTTCGTTCGACGAGGCCGTTGGAAGTGGGGCGGTACACAGAAACATACTTCCACTTTACACTCAGAGCTGTGGAAAAAAGATGTATTAGATGATTCCGGAAATGAGAACCATTGTCAGAATAAACAGTTCGTGGTATGCCAAAGCGAGGAAACAGATGCTTAGAAAAACAATTGAAAACCTCGGAGGCCCGTTCCTGCCTGCATGGAAAAGCCTCAATCCACTTGGAGAATGGGCACACGCAGACGAGAAGGAATCTGTAGCCATCTACACGTACCTGCATATCTGTGAAATCAACATACCAGGAAATAAAAGGACCCTGAACTGTCGGAAGATGCCCTTGGAGAGTATGTTTGCCCTTCACTGGGGAATTTTCTAAACACTGTGGGCACTTTTGGCACCACTCCTGTATTCTGAGCTTGAGTCGTGGATGCCAAAAAAGTTCAGAGATCTGTGCAGACATGCTGGAAGCCGGTGCGTGTCCAACAGAATGCAACAGAGAACACAATTGCTGCAAAGACCAAAAGGAAATACAAATTTTTCCAGAGGGGTGGACCCATAACTTTTTATGTTCAGTGCATCCTAACAGCTTCCACTTTTGGACCTCATCCTGGGTAAGATTCTGCTGATAATCATGCAGCGAAGGTAAGGGATAAGTTCTTGCTCGTGTAACAACTAAAATGGGGACAGTATCTGTGATTTGCTTTGCTGCCTCATCAGCTAGAGCATTGCCAAACTGCAGGAAACCATAATGGCGGGAATGGCCAGGGACCCAGTTACAGGAAGTTAGAATATTTCTCTCACAGCGTTGCAATAATAAATCATAGAGGTACAAAATCAGGGACTTGTGTATTAATTGGCTGCTAGATGAATTAACAAACCCACGCTGTAGCCAAATCTGAAGGTATTCCCCACACAACTTTTGAACATACTGTGAGTCAGTGTAGAAAATCAGGGGCGTTACCGGACGTTCTTCTAAGACTGCCAATATGGCGCACAGTTCAGCTGCCTGTGCTGAGTATCCCTGATCTGAGTCCAGAGCATACTGTAATCGATGCTCAGACACTCCATCAGGGGTCAGCAATACCGCAGCAAATCCTACAGTACCTTTCTGTGCTGAACCATCTGTAAACCAAATTTCACTGTCTGGTGGCATATCAGCGGGGGATACCACAAAAGATAAAACTTCCTCATAAGATGAATCAGGAACTGGGGTATAAACATCTACTGCTGTCTGTAGCCAACTAAGTGGACAGGTGGAGGCAGTGAGAGGACGAAAGATCACTCCACTATTCAGAATAGAAGCACAAGCTTGCTGCAGCTTAGATGGGGACAAATGTAGGGTATCTTTGTTCAGAATAGCCTTCAATTCAATGGACTGATAGAGAATCAAGGTCGTGGGAGTGAAAATAGACAGGACTTTCTCTATTGCTGCTGCCACTGCAATAACTAATTTTTCAAGGTCAGGCAATGGGAGCTCAGTACATCCAAAAGTACCAGACAAAAATGACAAAGTGGAAACCCTATCCTGAAATAGTATGGCTGCCCACGCCTGGGAACCAGTTACCACCATCAATTGAAAGGGCTTGTGATGATTTGGCAGCTGTAAGGCCGGAAGACACTTTAAATCTTCCAGAATAGACTGGAGCACATTTACATGACAAGGATCTAAAGTGATTCTTTCAGAGTTCTTTACCCCACCCTTCAGATAAGGGCGGAAACAAAGGGTCCGAGAGCTAAAAGCAGGGATCCAATTTCTGCAAAAATTAAGTGTGCCCAAAACAGAGCGAAGTTCTTTCACTGTACTGGGGACTGGTAACTGTAAGCCATGCTGTACTGTCTTATCTCCCACTTCAATAGAACCCTGGCTTAGCTGAAATCCCAAAAAGATGACTGTTGTTTGCACTAATTGTGCCTTCTCGGCATTTAATTTATAGCCCTTGTCCTGTAGCTCGTGTATTAGCTCTTGTGTGTACTTCCTCATTTGCTGATAGTCTGAGCCTGACAGTAAGATATCGTCTACATACTGTAATAAGCACATTTCTCCAGGGAGAGGTGAATTGAACTCCTGCAAATCTTGTGATAGAATCTGAGAAAAAATACTGGGACTATCAACATATCCCTGGGGCAATCGCGTCCATTGATAATGCACCTGATCAAAAATAAATGCCAGTAGAGGCCTCGAAGCAGTGTCAATTTCTACACTAAAAAAAGCATTTTTTAAATCCAATACTGTAAAATACTTGTACAACTGTACTGTGTTCAACGTGGTAGCCGGATTGGCAACTGCAGGGAACTGGGTTTCCACTACTTGGTTCAAGGCTCGTAAATCATGGACAATCCTCCACTTCCCATTAGGTTTACTAACCGGAAATAGTGGGGTATTATATGAGGAGGTACTGTGTTCTATAATGCCATGCAGTTTGAGCTGATCAATTTCTTCCCGTGCACCCTCTATAGCTGCCCGCTGTAAGGGATATTGTGGCAATTTAGGTCCCTGTTTCCCTTGTTTTAGTCTTATGTGGACTGGTGCACCCCGTACTCGGCCGTAAGGGCTGAGTAGATATGTACCAATTTCACTGATTCCTACAGACTGAAATTCTCCTGCCACTAGGATAACCTGGGCCTTAACAATTAAATCTCTCCCCATCAAATTAATAGGACAATGTGAGGCATACAGAAAATTGTGATAAAGATCAAACTCTGGCCCCACCACATGAATTGGATTGGTCACTGGGGTTTTTACTGACTTACCATCAAACCCAGTAGTCATTACACTGTCTCTGCCAATAGTGCTACCTGCAGGCATGGTATTTAGGACAGACAATGTGGCTCCTGTATCAATTAGAAATTTCATCTCTTGGCCATTCAATTTTAATTTTATGTGGGGCTCCTCTGTTCCCAGTGTCACCTGCATATTATAGATGCCTAGTCATTGTCCATCTCCCCTATTACCATAGCCTGCTTTATTTGGGGGCTGCCAGGTAGGATACTGCCGTGGCCTAATAGGTGGAGGTGGGCCTTGGTTATACTCTTTCCGCCCTCGTGATGGAGGGAGAGGGGCACGGCAGGTCCGTTGAAAATGTCCCTTTTCACCACACTGCCAGCAACAAAAATCTCTCTCTCTTTCCTGTTTTTGTCTGGGGAAGGACCGAGGTCCCTGACCCGAGAGCTGACCACGTCCTTGAACATTCAGAGCACGTGTCACAGGTTTGTGTGCGTCTTCCGAGTCACTATCAGTGGAACTGTCACCAGAGGACTCGTAGAAACGTTCCACACATTCCTCAAATAGTTTTCGTGCAGTTTTAGCCTGCTGCCTTGCTTCCCTAACCTCTTGCTGCAAAGTCTTAATAAGTTTCTTGTCAGCGGAAGATACACTGACTAATCCTTCCTTTTTGCCTTGATCTATTTCTTTCAACTGTAAGTTGAACAGACGGGCTTGAGCAGCCTTCCGGTCTCTTTCCGGTTTAGATAATTCCTCCTCTGCCTGCCTGACAAAGTGAAAAATATGTGCTTGTTGTTTCTGCCATGTTTCTGATTCTAGTGCAACTATATTTTTCAATTTCAACTGAATAGGTAGTGGTAGTGTATTGCACAGAGTTTGGAAAAACATAAGGGCCATATGAGGAGCATTATGGGGTACACCCATTTGTGCTTCCCATAGATCTTGGAACTTAGCCAAATAAGCACTAACATCTTCCCCTACCTTAAATTGCATCGATGTAAGGGGTCCCATACTTCTTTGAGTGGGATATATATCTCTTAGTGACTCCCAAATTAAATTACGATAAGGGTTAAATAAAGCCCCATCGTATTGTGGTTCATGGACCAATACCCCATTTATATGTGCATTATTAAATACTTGATTGGCAGCATTATTGCCCAAAATCCGGGCTAATAGTGCTTTTACATCACCAATTGCCAAAGTATACCCTGCTGTCAATCGTTCAAACTTCTGTATCCATGCCCCTGCACCTTGATTTAGGGGAGGGAGTTGTTCTGACAGGTTGGTCATGTCAGTGAAACTCCAGGGAACATATACCTCTGCCCTTCCCTGCCCTTGGTTAACATGTCGCACAGGAAACACCATGTAACCTGGTAATTTTGGGTTATCGGGATCTTGCCCCTCATACTTTTCCCACACTCTTAATCCTGCTTCCATGTATTTATAGTCCCATTGTGGGTCCCCTTCTCCTCCACGAATACACCTACGGGCCAAGTTTAAATCTCTAGTTTCCAGTGATCCTTGTTCTGGCCAAATTCTCATTTGTGGGGCACATGCTGAGGTCCATCCATGTAGGTTGGAACTCCAATGATATACATAAAATCCTTCACCCCCCTCTTCATTAAAAACAAACTCTACAGGAGTTTTCTTAGGCTGAACTGGTTCTTTAGTGCTCTGCACAGGATAAATACGATAATCATGTGTGCGGGTTGTTCTAGTCCCAACATCAGACAGACTTTCAGGTCGTCGGCTAGAATAAGGGAACCATTGGCCTGCTGCCCTATTGGTGGATTTATGGTAATCAACAGGTCCACGACCAGGAGGGGTCCCAGACTTAGTTGATAACTGAGCCGGGGTGGTATTACTCAGAATTTCTGTCGGTTCCTTGGGAAAATAGTCAGGCCCCGGCTTGCCCGCCCCAAACTTGGAGGGATTATCCTCTGTTGTGACCTGACAACTGTCGTTAGGGGTAAGATTAGGAGCAGAGGGAATGGGACGCAGACGGGGTGGAGTGTTACCTCCCGTAGCCCCTAAAACTGATTGTTCATATGATCCTGGGGTCTGAGAATTTATGTCAGGAGTCAAATGTAATTTACCTGTTACCTGAACCCATCCCTTATGTGGTTCCCGGTGGGGGGATGCAGATCGGGATCTCCTAAATGGCTGGGAGTCCTTATGGCAAATTATATCTTCCATTTCCCTATACAGTGGCTTATATAAGGATGTGTCATTGTAAGGTGCAGAGGGCTCAACTGGGTTTGTCTTTCCCAGATTCTCTTTTTGGTTTTCTGTCACCTGTCTATCATTAGGGGTTTTCTCAGATTGTTCCCTTTTGGGGTCTGTGTTTATCTGCGGGTCTGAATACCCTATTGCTGCCATGGTACGGTTCACTGTCCTACAATAAGGGGGAGGAGCCTCACTACCGAGGGTACCTGGGTTTGCCTGTTTCATCCACATAGAAATGTATTGCAAATGTTTTAACTGACTAGCATTGGTCTTATGGGACAAAACATAATCCCTAATCCTTGCTAAACAACCACCATCAAAAGACCCCTCCGGTGGCCAGCCAAGAGGGATCCCAGGAGCATTGCTCCACTTTGCCCATTTAAGGCAAACTTTCAAAATTTCCTTTCCTAATATGGGATTATCTCTCATCATCCGTTCAACCGGAGTCATTGGGGAAACCTGATTTATCATTATTCCCTGATTGTCATCTTTCTTTCTTCTAAACAGAGACATAATTTCTACGTGCCACCTGTTATTTTAAGGATCTCAATATCCAACCTTTTTATCTACAAAGGGAGGTAGTGCACGAAATGTCCAGGACACCTTTCAAACAGAGATTCACTTTGTTCAGACCCAGCCAATCTCCTCGCGGAGGTATGGAACCGTGAGTAAGAACACACACACAGTTCGTATCAGCCGATACGTAGCTCAAACACACACCATTCAGTCCTGACTAATAGCAGCAAAAATATCTTTACACTTTATCAATACAATAGAACAAAAAATAACAACACTTACCAAGCTTGGACAAAAAAGAAGTATACTCACGGCTTTGTCTCACAACGGCCGTCTTCCTAGGGAAAAGCAATCACTCACTGTTTCTTCTCCTCCGGTCTTCACACAACACCGGGAACACACCTCCCTCAACCTTTTGAGGGGAATCCAAAAATCTTTAAATTTATATCTTGGTCCTAGAGACCCACCCGTAGGCCACTCCCGGGCGTGCGGGCACCAATTTTGTACGGCCCTGTTTCGTACAAAAATAGACCACCACCTAATTAGTATAATTATTATTATTACCTGAAATGATCAGATCCGAAAAGTCAGTACAGGTGCAATCAGAGTCTCTGTTTATTAGATAACTGATGACCAAATACAGGCAGCGAAGTGGGGAAGAGAGTTCTATCGGGCACTAGGCACCTCAAGAATGCAACTCTCCCCCCTTAGAATATAGAAAGCATATTACAATTTATACCTTTTTCTCTTCCGCATTTTTACATACAGTCCAGTCCCCAGAGCTATTCCTTTGTGTTCTCTCCCCCTCCCCTACCTTATTTCCTATTATTACCCTTTACTCCCCTTAGTTCCTGTTGCAAAATCCCCCTGGCCCCCCTCTTCCCATACTCACCATGATCCAGCTAATCTGCTTTCTTCAGAGCCGGGCCCAGCATATATGTTGGTAGCTTTGTGGTTTCCTGTGTATGCATTTCTTGACACATAGACCTTACAGGCCTATATCTGATATCCCCCCTTGCAGGTCCTAGTCTAGACTCTCCAGCCCAAACTGGCACCTCACAAGGCTCATGATATCTCCTTATATGGTTCTTTCCGGTGCTGGATCTCTTTTTGCTAAGGCCTGTATTCTTGGCTCACATGTTATAGCAGAATGACTGTGCTTTAACTATTTTGTGAGATTCAGGGCAGCCAGTAAGTGATTATGAATCAGGAACATTATTAATCCTTAGCACTTAAAAATTAAAAGCAAATCTATCATACTAAATCCCAAATGTATCATACTTAACCTCTACCCCTAAAAGCACTTAACCCCCTACACAGGAGTCACACCCTCCCTTCTTTCCGACTGAAATGTCTGTGTGTGTGAGATGAAAATCGTGCCGCATGCACCCTTCCCTGCTGAGATCAGTCCCCCTGTCAGGCTGCTAACTCCGCCCTCCCTGCCTTAATACATCAATGAGCCTCATGGTTGCAGTAAAGTTTTTTTTTATATATCACAAGCTGTGATTGGTTGGTTTTTTTTATATCTCTAGCCCCCTCTCCTTTCCCCCCCCCTGTGGGCTGTGTAGGATTCAAAGTCATTTCGCTACATCCGCTGAGATTTTCTTGCTGCCCTAGGCGCCCAACTAGCACGCTTAGTGGACGGACTGTAACTAAATGAATTTCTTTATGGTGAATGAGTTGTGCCCCTTGGTAATTTCCCCCCGCCCCCCTCCCCCCGCGCCCGGTTCTTTAGCGCGCGTGTGTATCTAAAAACTGCCTTATGCCTTTTCTCCACGATGTCTGGCAGGTAACTCCGCCCCTTCCCCCCCCTTCTCACTCACACACACACACACACCCTCGTCCTCCCTGCCTGAATTGATCTCTGGGTTTCTGAGGGGGGGTTTCCTGGCAGTCAGGCTTTCAATCCGTGTATGTGTGTGTGCATATTCAGAAGCAATCCCTGCAAGGAAAAGATTTCTTTTCTCCCGGTCCCCCTCACCCCCCCCCCTCCCTTCCTCCACGCTGGTCTCTGTACAAAGGAATTGGTTTAAAATCTATGTGCAGCGCTGTACAACACGAGTCACACCCTCCCTTCTTTCCGACTCAAATGTCTGTGTGTGTGAGATGAAAATCGTGCCGCATGCACCCTTCCCTGCTGAGATCAGTCCCCCTGTCAGGCTGCTAACTCCGCCCTCCCTGCCTTAATACATCAATGAGCCTCATGGTTGCATTAAAGTTTTTTTTATATATCACAAGCTGTGATTGGTTGGTTTTTTTTATATCTCTAGCCCCCTCTCCTTTCCCCCCCCCTGTGGGCTGTGTAGGATTCAAAGTCATTTCGCTACATCCGCTGAGATTTTCTTGCTGCCCTAGGCGCCCAACTAGCACGCTTAGTGGACGGACTGTAACTAAATGAATTTCTTTATGGTGAATGAGTTGTGCCCCTTGGTAATTTTCCCCCGCCCCCTCCCCCCGCGCCCGGTTCTTTAGCGCGCGCATCTAAAAAACTGCCTTATGCTTTTTCTCCAGGATGTCTGGCAGGTAACTCCGCCCCTTCCCCCCCTTCTCACTCACACACACACACACACACCCTCGTCCTCCCTGCCTGAATTGATCTCTGGGTTTCTGAGGGGGGGGTTTCCTGGCAGTCAGGCTTTCAATCCGTGTATGTGTGTGTGCATATTCAGAAGCAATCCCTGCAAGGAAAAGATTTCTTTTCTCCCGGTCCCCCTCACCTCCCCCTCCCTTCCTCCACGCTGGTCTCTGTACAAAGGAATTGGTTTAAAATCTATATGCAGCGCTGTACATATATGTCTAGTTTTAAGTTAAAACAAACGCTTTCTATCAGCTTCTAACAACACGAGTCACACCCTCCCTTCTTTCCGACTCAAATGTCTGTGTGTGTGAGATTTTATTTTTTTAAATTCTTTATTTTCGTTTTATAATAACAAAGGAAAGGATGACATACAGCTAAAAGACAAACACATGACGTGTGATACATACACCAAAGTAAACCCCTACCACCCCCCTCCCCCCTGCTTCTTCTCTAGAAAACTAAGCATTCCCGAAGCGGGCGTGTACTTACATTATTGTATGACAAAACCTAACGGTGATCTAAAACATGATGAGTGCATATTATACAGGCATGTTGGAGCAATGAGCAGATTGTACATAATCATTAAGCATCTGCCATTTAGGCAAGCAAGAGTGAGTTTGGACATGGGGGATAGCTCTCCGAGATATCTGCTCATATTTACTATATAAGCAGACTAGGTTCCACATTCATTGACAGTAAGTCAAGAGCTATCCTTCCAATTCCTCGTGATTAAGCATATGGCTATACCTAGCAGGAAATCAAGGAGAAAGCGACCCTTCTTGGGAAGAGAGGGGACCTCCGCCACAGAGCGGAGTCCCACGACCTTCCAAGAAAGAGGTTCATGAAAGTGTAAGATATATTGAATACGACCCCAGACCCGCCCCCAATAGACCTGCAGTTGAGGGCATTCATAGATAACATGAGCGAAGGATCCCACAGCAGTATGGCAAGACCAACACAGGTCCCTAGCATTTGGGTTCCATTTGGTTATCTTTCCTGGGGTAGAAAAGCATCTGTGTGCAAAGAAGAAGAGAGTTTGGGTAACAAAGGCAGACCGGGAAACCCGCACTACCTTTCTCCAAAAAACGCTCTATGCAGAGGGTTTATAGTGGTTTGCAGTTCACGCTCCCAGGCTTGTTGGGCTCTAAAAGTGTCCGTGTCTGCACCCTGACAAAGTATTTTATAAAAATTAGAGGCTACCCCATGTGTACTACTAATGGAGTGAACTATCTCTAATAGCCCATGCTCAGTAGGGGCAGAGGGCGGCATGATTCGAGCACTGTTGAGGCAGTGTTGAAGCTGCATCAATTGAAAGTAGTGTTTCGCTGGTAACGCAAATTCCTTTTGTAAATCCGAGGTTTTCCAACGAGCTGCAGAGAAACGCTGTTGGGGTGTCCAGATCCCCTTGAAAGGGAATGACAACATGATCTGAAATATGTAGGAAGTAAATCTGTGCAGTGTCCCCTAAGGAACTAACAGGTTTGGGATTAGAAAGAAGTCTATGCGAGACTGAGATTTATGAGGGGAGGAGAAGAAGGTGAAATCAAGCTCATTAGGGCGTAGTAATCTCCATAGATCAACTAAAGCAAAATCCTTGATCAGGAAGGTAAGCGTAGCGTGACTCTTGGGGGGACCACTCGTCCTAGGCGGCTGTTTGTCAATCAGGGGATCAAGGACTAGATTGAAATCCCCCCCCCCCCAATGATCAATAAAGTATTAGCAGCAGCTTGCGCCACCTGAGCAATGGTAACAAAAAATGCACGGTCATCAACATTAGGAGCATAAAAGCATATACATGTAACTTCTAGGCTACCCATCTTGAGGTGAACTCCAGACCATCCACCTTCTGCATCTGAGCTAGTCGCAACAACAGTAGCATGCAAAGACTTCCCAACCAGTATGGCAACCCCACATCTCTTAGAAACGGCTGGGGAACAAGCGGCCACCATGTAAGGTTTAATATTGAGTTTAAGAGTTTCCTTCGAATTTAAATGCGTTTCTTGGAGAAAATCAGATCCGCTGCTTCCGGACTGAGGTAGCTTAGGGTTTTCTGCCGTTTTATCGGATTATTGATGCCTTTTACGTTCAATGAAAAATCTTACATGGTGTCATCAATCGGTAGTAGACATTTTAGGTAGGGGCGCTTGATAACATAGAACATAAGCAGAATCTGTACAACAATGTCATAATCACCGAGTATTCTGGCTAATACACCCCATATTGAAAAGTCTGTACCAACGAATCTTAGAGAAGAAGCAAAACCCTCAAAGAATATGGCGACCAGATGTCTGCGGGAGGAGGCCCCAGAGAGGAAATAGAAGACATGTACAAAAGGAAAAGAAACACCAGAGTCCATAATAACACTGTCTCTGATACTCATCGAGGCTACTGTGGGTAGATGGAGTCTGATCACAGATACCATCAAGAGTAAGGCAACAGACTGCCCACGCCAGACTCTTTGCTAGGCTGCGGCAGATCCAATATGGCCGGTACAGCAGATATAAGGAAACGTGCAGGAGTATTCTGGAAGTCAGCGCATCAAGTCGGCTTCTTTGGAATCCAAAAACTCCGCTAGTAGATCAGGGTCCTCGAATGTTCTTGTCTGATTGTGAAGCGTAACTCGGAGCTTGGCCGGGTACATCAGGCCATAGCGTGCTTGTAGTTGTTGAAGCCTCGGCCGGAATTCCAGAAAGCGCTTTCGGCGGTCGACTGTGGGTTTAGACAAGTCGGGATAGAAGGAGATCTTGTGGCTCTCAAACTCCATATGGCCCTTTGCCCGAGAGGCACTTAGAATTTGCTCCACATGTTGATATCTCAATAGTCGAAAAATGATAGGCTGCGGGGTCTTCCTGTTGAGCGTTATGCTGGTGGGTACACGATGAGCGCGATCAATCTCCAAATCTTTGGAAAAGGTGATTTGGAGCAAGGAAGGGAGGATTTTGCATAAAAACTCTTTCATGTCTCCCGATTCCGCTCCCTCCGGTATGCCCACGAGTAGTATGTTATTGCGGCGCGCTCTATTATTGCCATCTTCCACCTCTTTCTGCAAGGCCCGCACCTGTCGCTCAACTTTGTCGAGTTTGGACAACCGGGCCGCATGGGAGTCCAATATGCTCTCCATTTTGTCCTGACGCGAAGAAAGCCCTTCTAGCTTGCTTTGCAGCACACCAAAATCGTCCCGCAGCGCTCGAAGTGCTTCACCGTTTGCCTGCACAAGGTTTTTGACCCCTCTAATCTCTACGAGGATTTCCTGCTGCATTTCGGGGCCCTCGCACAAGGCCTGCCCCTTCTGCGGGGACGGAGGTTCAGTTTTGGAACGTTTGCCGTGAGAAGCCGCTGGAGACCCAAATTCCAGGCGCGTTGGTTTGGTCCCCGCCATCTCACCAATATGCCCCGGCAAGATCAGAGTAAAAGTTCCAAATATGTGAGGTGTTAATTCAGGATTCTGAGTAGGCCCCTCGGGAGCCTCAGCGTTATGCGACCATCCCGCTGGACATCAGGCTCCGCCCCCCGTGTGTGTGAGATTTTAAATCATGCCTGTGCGCCTTGGTAATTTCCCCCCGCGCCCGGTTCTTCAGCGCGTGCGTGTATCTAAAAACTGCATTTTGCCTTTCTCCCCGATATCTGGCAGGTAACTCCGTCCCTCCCCCCCTTCTCACTCACACACACACACACACACACCCTCCTCCTCCCTGCCTGAATTAATCTCTGGGTTTCTGTAGGGTTCAAAGAAATTGCTTTAAAATCTCTGTGCTCAAGCCCCCTTTAGGTGTGCGGTCGTATACCGCAGGGAATTAGCTGCTTTTCCAGCAAAGGGGTAGTGCAGTGTACACAGCCTGTGTGTTTGTGGTCGGAAGGTTACGGGTTCGAGCTCCAGCTGTGGTTCTAGCAAATCATGTCTCCCTATGTTTTTTATCCAAAGACGGAACTGTTATTGCAGATTAAATAAACACCTATATTTTACTCTACAAGGCATAATAAACACGTGCAAGCCCCAGAGCAGAGTTTCTTATTTATGGGTTCCTATTTCAGTGGCTCAATCACTGACCTGTATGTGTGTGTGTATGTGTGTGGTTGGATCCCATCCCCTGGCGGTTACTTTTGGAAAATGCACTATGTACTAGTTAGCAGACTTTCTGCGGTTTTAGCACGTGTATGGCTGGAACACCTTGTGAGGTGAATGCGCTCTTCCCTGCTGAGATCAGCTCCCGTGTCCGACTGCTTCTCCCAAGAAAAAAAATAGAACTATGGTTTAATAAGTCCAGCATTTATTTATTTAACAATTCTTATATACCACGCTATTTGTTATCAGTTTACATTCAACAAAGAGTATTCAGATCAGAATAGACTGATTGAATTTACATTATAACGGGGAATAAAAACTTGGAGAACATGGGTAATTATTTACATAGAATGGTTGAGGAGTCCATAAAAACTATATACATAATAGATGATACATGATCTGAAAGTACATGATATATGCTTCTGGGTAGAAAAGAGAATGCTTGGGGCTAGGGGCTCAACCTACCCCTGAGTGATTTGAAATTAACTTTGTTCCTTTTCTTGAACAAAAAAAACCCTGGAGTCTGAAAAGCTTATTTCACAAAGAAAAGCTAAAGGAAGCGAAGGCTGTAATGATGACCACCGAGACAGAGGAGGGGTGTGGTTTTTTTTTTCCAAATAGAATAAATTTGGATATTTTTTTTGTTGTTAAGACTAAAAAAAAGTTGACAATAACTCGATTTGACCTTTATTTCTAGATCGATTTAGAGAAGCAGCCGGGCCTTGACTTCCCTTCTGATCCCGGTAGCTTGAACTAATTCTGGAAAGCAAAGTCTCCTGAAGCAGTATCGACATAGTAAGTAAATATAGCTTGATCCACTCCCAGACCCTTCTTCCTGGTAACTAACCAGAGTAGGGCCACGATGAGATATTAGTTATATTTTACCGGTGAATCTCACTTTAGCAAATGAGCTAAAATCTGTCATTCTTTTGACAACATCAGAACTCTTGCCCCCCCCCCCCACCACCCCACTAGTCTTCTTGAATTTACCAACGTATGCACCACGAGTATATGGCAAAGAGCCTCTGCTTTCTTTAGCAGTTGTATCGCATATGTTAAGAACTTGCCTTCTTGGGCCATACTAGCAGTCCAAAGCCCAACATCCTCTCTCCTGTCTGCCGGTCACTTAAGCTGCGAACTGCTAGTCAGTCGGGATAGGAGTTGATTCCACACGTTACCTTTTATATACAAAAGAAAGATCCTCCTGTACAGTAGTTTGGAGCAGTGTGTGTGTGTGTCAGTCGTGTAATTTGGCTAGCTAGCTAGCTAACTAACAATGTGGTGAACCTGGAGTTGAGAAGCTGTTCCATCCTCATTTCCCAATCTGTCTCTGCTTAGAGCCAAAAAAAAGAACCCTGGGCCTAAACAGAGGTCCTCCTGCTCCACTCGAGCAAATCCTGCTCCTGACAAATTCAAATACACCACCGTCTCCAACACATGAATATTACACATGAGTCCCTCAATACCCCCCACCCCACCCCACCCCACGCCCAACCTTAAAAGAAATGCATCCTTACAAACATACGATCGATCGATAAAAAAAACCAAAACAAACAAAATACCAATCATCAAGGGCTTGATTAGAGACGAGAAACCCGCCCTACTTTTTTTTGTTACAGAGACATACATGGCTTTGCGGCTACTGACACAATCCTATTAAACCGACTACACGCGCAAAAAAAAAAATAAAAAACATATATCTATCTATAATATATATAAAACCTATCTAACTGCCACCGTGACACCGAATAAAAAAAATGTGAGGAGCACTCACGACCAAAAAAAAGGACCTCATCAGACATTTTTAACAGCATAGATGCTATTGACATCATTTTAAAGTAGTAGTAGCAGTAGAGAATAAGAAGACCCTCGCGCTCTGCCTTATGTACAAACCTCGCCCCAAGCTTGCGCAGCTTCATTGAGAAAACCACTCGTCTGAACCTTAACTCGTGCCACACAGAAAGATTTCTCGGATAGACTCTCACGCACGTGATCTAGTGTTCCTCCCCACACTTTTATAAGTGCATATGTTTTATCGTTTAATTTGTCTAAAGAATGGTGGGTAATCTCGGGCCCGTGGTTGAAAGTCGTGTACAGGCTGTCCTGACCGGGCCTGTGGTTGGAAATGAGCGTGTGTAACGCCTGACTCACGCTCGCAAGCGTTCAAGTTCCCGGGGCTGGGCCTGTGGTTGAAAGTTATCGGGGGTGGTGGGTGGGAGTTTGTTTATTTATTTATTTGTCCAGGCTGGCCAGGCCTGTTTTGAAAGTTGTGTATAACAATCACAGATACGCCGCTCCTGCATCCCTCGGCCCAGGTTAGTTCTGCTTGGCTGGAGGAGGGGGGGGAGGAGTATATCTCGTTTCGGGCCCGGTACTCTGAGTACACCTCAGCCTCCAATCGGGAGAGTTCGGGGATAACCGCCGTTGGCGTAATTTCTCACCCCTATGTACTGTAATACGACTTACAGAATCCCCATCAGGCCGGGGTTGTGATCCTCTCCGGCTGATCTACGATTCCTCAGGGAGGGTAGGTAGACCTGGGACAGCTAGGCCGATAAAAAAAAATAGAGGCCGCTATCCCTTCCTAGGAAAAACAAAAACAAAAAGAAAAAATAATAGAGAAAGCACATACCCGATGATAACGTTCCTGGGAGTGGTTTATCTACTTAGGAGCGAGCGGGGGGACACGAATAAGGGAGGCTCGGTGGTTACCTAAGGTCGGGGGGTTCGATTCCCACGCGGGGACAAGCAACTTTTACAGGCCGGAGGGACCGGGGTCTCTAGTCCCACGGTCACTCCTTGTGGCCTTGGGCGAGCCACTTAACCCTCCGTCGCCTCAGGTACACTTAGATTTTGAGGCCTTCGGGGACAAGGGAATAAAAAAAAGTACCAGTAAGTATACACGTAAACCGCACTGATTCTAAAGAGCGCGGTATAAAAAAAATTAATAAACATGAGCGGCAGAAATTTTAAAAAAATGAGAAAAGGAAAGCTAAAAAAAAGTTTGAGTTTTCGCGAGTGACACGGTATCGACGACGCACATTCTATTGAAACAAAAAAACCCTGATGGTGAAATGAAGGCAGAAGACGTATTAAAGGCTTTCGGTGGAGAAACATCTGTAGCTTGCTGTTGCGAAGAAAAGCGCAGCATAACAATTCCGAGTCGTCCTTGATCAACTTCATGTGTTCCCGTTGGTGGCCGAAATGAGTTCAGAGTTTATGGACATAATCCATCACCGCCGCCGCCGCCACCTTACGGAGATCGATTAAATTTTTTTTGACAACTTGCTTATCAAATTTCAGGGTCTTCATTATGAACTTCCCACAAGTGGAGTTGAGTGCTATGCATGTGAAGACGCTGCGGGAGTTAAATCGCAAAAGGCCTATGAGTTCCTCTTTAAAGCACTTGGCGCGGGAACGGACAGGATAATAGTCGATGCTTATCAAATTGCGGGGGCAGTGTGAGTAATTCTTGCTCCAAGGACACAAGCACCGTCCCCAACTCAATTCTAGTGAAACGGGTTTGGTATTTATCACAGAAAGGTAAGCAAAACACAGAAGACAAACAAACGTTACTGTAAGGGGCTTACACCGGAGGGGACTGGCCATTTCACGATAAACCGGGAGACGAGGAGAACTCCTACGCTAACTATCGCAAAGATAAACAAAAAAAAGAGAAGCGTGCGATAAATCCTCGGTTTCCACCACAGTCACTCTCTGAGTCTCTACTTTGAAACGCTGGTCAAAGCCTCCTTCCCCGAAAGGATAATAAACAGATAGGCATAGAGGAAAAAAAATTACAATTTTAAGTAAAAAATAAAGAATTATATAACAGTCTCTTAAGCTTTGCCTTCAGGCCAAGGCCCCGGCAGGCTTCTCAACTAAGAGCCTCTTCTTTTTTTTTTCGGGACCCTAGTAGGGATTTGGCTGCCCCTTCTTCTCGACCTGGTCCGGGGATTTGAGGTGGCAGGGTGCGCTTATATAGCGAGTCTAACGCAATCGGGGTGGTTAGAAGGGCCCTTCTCACAGTATCTGTAGTGCTTGTTGTTAGTAGGCTTTAATCGGGATCCAATCTCTGGGTTGGAACGAGTGGGCAATCACGGCTAATGAGAGAGGCCGCGCATACCCGTGGAGGGAAGAAATTTGCTGCTGCAAAATATAAGAGGTGAAGTGAGAATCTTGCAAAACATAGGTGTGGTGGTGGTGGGGGGAGGGCGGTTCGGGGCCATATCAAGGAAGCGGGTCAAAAACTAAGCTTTTTTTATTGATACGGCATTAAAAAAAAGCCCACCCCACCTGTTCTTTAGCCCACGGTTACCCTAACATTCTGCTCACCCTGGAGCTCCCTCCTGTATATAGCCACTGGTATAATGTATATAGCTCATCCTGTAGATAGCTCACCAAGAGAAATCATTGTCTCACCCCACAACTACTCCCCTATGTTAACAAAAACAGGATCCGCAACCACAACAACCCCGGCCGTGTGTGTGTGTGTGTGTGTGTGTGTGTGTGTGTGTGTGTGTGTGGCGCATGAGTCAGGCTTCTGCTTCTGCTTTTTTAGAGCTGTGGGTCTGTGTTTCAGCTTATGCTCAGGCACGCGTCGCTGCTGCTGCTGCATCATCATCATCAGGAACCGGCCTTTCGTTCTTCTGCAGGGGATGACATCGAAGCGATTTAACATTTGAAGAAACGAAAGAAAAGATTATATATGAACGGTAGGTGAATCTGCGTATATACTTTAACCGCACAACGGTATTGTTCTTTAGAACCATCTCTGATGATGTCTGTTTGTTTCTATACTTCTTCTATCTCAGAATACTCTCAACTCGAATTTAAAAATTTTGTCAGAGATTTGTTTACAAGTCACACCACGAGAACCATGGAAGGCGACCGTGATCAAGACGGTGCTAGAAAGGGAAAAAGAAAAGAGAAGCTGCATCATCGTTCTTCTGCGGGGGGTGACGCTGTTACGTTAGACAAGGAGACCTCTATTTCCGTATCTGCGTCTGTGAGAAAAGGTATCTCTCGCAAAACCAGTTTTGTATTGCTAATAATTCGTATTACTTAAAACGTTACAAACATACAAAGATTAATAATAATAACATTTATTTATTTATTTGTTTATTTTAGAAAACAAGACGACGGAGAACAAAGGCGTGGTTGGAATCTTAAAAACCCGTCCGACCGATCCTGGATACGACTCCGTGCATCCACGTTCGTCATCGTCAGGCGTGTGTGAAAAAACGAACGATAAATTTATTATTATCGACGATGACGACAGTCTTGATGATCTTGGAGATGTAGATGATACTGTTGCTTATGTCAATAAAGATGTTGATGATGATGATGATGATTTAAACATTAATGCGCCCCAAGCTAAAGGAGAGAACATTGGCCAAAGAGACAATAGATGGAGAGAAAGAAGTCAGCTTGTTGAGAGACCTGTGTTGTTTACACAAAAGGGGCACAGCTCTTTCACGATGACAAACGGAAGCGTAGATGAAAATAGCTCCCCTAGAAAACGCATAAGCAGGAGTCCGTCCTGCGGATCCGGAGAGGGAAGCTTAGATACAGAACAGACTGGCCGTGGCAACAGAGAGCAAGATTGTTGGGGAGGGCGGGGTAGACGTGAAGAGAGAGGACCCGTTTTTTGCCAGAGGAAAATACAAAGCCGCAGAGACAGCAGCCCCGACAGGAAACGGGGCTACCGGCGCCGCAGTCCCTCAGTAAGTCCCGGAGACGGTAATCCCGATGGGAGACGGGACCAGCGGCACCGCCGCCGCAGTCACTCCGTAGTAGGGCCCAGAGACGGCGGTAGTCCCGATAGGAGATGGGGCTGCCGCCGCCGCAGTCTCTCCGTAGTAGGGCCCAGAGACGGTAGCGGCGGCCCCGATGGGAGATGGGGCCGCCGCCACCACCGCCACCGCAGTCCCTCCGTAGTAGGGTGCAGAGACGATGAAAAAAGGGATCGGTACCCTGCAACCGACAGGCCGCAGGTTATCGCACCCCAGAGAAACACGATAGTCAGATCGAGCAGACCTGGAACTATGAGTCCTCCTATCGGGTCTGCGGCCCACAACGCCGGCGGGGTCAGAGACGGAAGAAATAATAAAGGCGATATCTACAGAGACAGAAGGAGCGGAAGGCGTTATTCTGCATCTCCTTTACTTCTACAATCCTCTCCGGTCGATGAAAATGAAGAAAGCGTCCGGCAAAACGGGTGCTCTTCGAGCTCCCGTAATAAGCACGTGACGTGGGAACAGGACCAAAAAGAAAGGGAGACGTTATTTCGACGATATATGACCTTGTGGAAACACAACGAAACCTTGACCGAGAGACTAGAAGAAGCCCAACAGAACGGAGAAAGAAGAGCGCAGGAACTCGAAATAGATTTAAAGAGGAAACACTCGATAAAATTGAAGCGCGCGGAAAATAAACGGCAGACCTTTCTGAAGAATACCGAGAAACGACTAGAGCGGTTGAAGGAAGCGGTCGCGAAGGCGCAAGCAGAGTCAAACGAAAAGGATGAGGCGTACAAGACGATAAGCGAGGAGATGTACAAGTTACGTGAAGACGGTAAGCGTGTTCTCTCGAAATTGGAAGAGGCGACCGGAGAGAAAGAGGACCTGTACAGACATCTTGCGGAACTGGAAGGAGGAGAGCATACCGGAGGGGACCGCGTTTCTTTAAAGGAACTGATCGACGAGCTCTACAAGAAGGCCATAGAGCATGGTAAATCGTGCCTGGCTCGCGTGATAAACGAGTGTCTGCGAGAGGAAGGCGGTGCCTTCGTAGAGTCCGATAAGCCCGAGGACGCCGTGCGCAAACTGTGCGGAGACTACAAGGAAGGATTTGTCAGGGAGCTTCAATTGTGGGTAGACGCTCTGCGAGGCAACGAAATTCCGTCCTACAGCGGGCGCTACAGATCTCAATTTCAGCAGTTCATGGACCTAAAAAATACACTACAGGATGCACACGACCGGGAACGACGAGGGATTTTCACGGAAAGCGATTATGACAGCGCCACCGCCGCGACTCTGCGAGAATGCGAACATTTAAGTTTGACTCTTGCTGTGCCCACGTCGACGGCGGACTGCGTGACGACGATCGCCCACTCGAGCATAGACATAGACTGTGGTACCGCGGCAGTATCGTCCCCGGTTTTTTCCTCCACCACCTCCCGCGATGAAGAGGTAGATAATCATCGGACTACTATAACCGCGCCTCAGCCCCTGATTCAAAACCACATCGCGACTCTTTCAGAAGAGCTTGTCCCGGTAACCGGTCAGAAATTGGAATCTCTGATGCGCGCGGAAGACGGACTAATAATCGAACCCGGTATGGACGAAGAAATGAATCCGGGAGACTCGTTGCAGGAAGCCATGCTTTCTTCTGGTCTACAAATCGTTCAAGCCACTATTCAAGACGCAGACCCGAGTACCCATGTGGCGGCAGAAAATCGAATCGCTTTGCGAGGGAAGAGACCTATTCCTCAGAAGCAACCGCGCCAGATGTTCCTCTGGAACCTTGACGATGGATGTAGAGGAGGATCATCATCATCATCGCTACCACCAGCACCACCAATATGCATAGGCAGTTCTTCTGATACTGACGACGACGACGACGAAATATCAAGGAAACGCTCTCGCTGTCTCGCATCGTCCTCAGGAGACAACGTGGCTTCCTTCTCCCGCAGATCTTCTTCTTCTTCCTCCTCCTCCTCCTCCTGCAGCTCTTCCTCTTCACGTTCCTCCTCCCACTCCAGCTCCCGCTCGTTATCACGTGTAGAAGTAATTAGCGAGAATAGCAGAATGTTATCGGACTGTGAACCGCGGGGCAGTAACGCTATGACGGATCACGAAATGCGCAAAGTTTCAACTTTTGCGCATAAAGTCAAGAACAGAAAGGTTGTCCGCCGTGACTCTGAGAACTCTGAAGCAGCAGCAGCAGCAGCAGAAGTTGAAAGACGTAGAGACGAGGACGAAACGAAACAAAGGGAACGTAAAGAAACCCAGAAAGGCAAAGGGAAATCCAGCAGCCCAAAGGAAAGAGTAAACTTAAACGGATCAACAGACAGGGACGAGCGGCTTGAGGCAAAGAGACATCGAATCAAAAACGGTCCCGCGCTCACACAGCGAGCCGTGTGCGCACAGTCCAACGCGACATCGATGTCTTCTTACAGGCCTGTCTATAAGGGCACCGCCAGAGCAGAGAATTTGCCGAGAAAACTCCAGAAAATGCTAGACTCTTCAGAGAAAAAAATAGAAGTTCTTAAAAAAACAGAAGGGGTTTCCGAACTGACCGCTTGCTATAAGAGAGAGCTGTCCCTTACTATGGACACTTACCAGGACGTGTACTGTATAATTCTGTTTCACAGCACCGCCCATATATTTATACCTCAACTTTCATGCACTTCCATTTGGCCTATCATGAGACCCTTCTTTGTCAATCCTGTAAAAACCGTGTGTGAAGATCTGATGTCCATGTTATGCGCATCGGCTAAATTTGTGGTGGAAGGAGAGGTGTGCTATGACGTTTTGCTAAAGAAACTGAAGCGCACCTTTATAATGTTAGGGCCTATGAAACCCTTAGTAGAAATCTATGGAAGGGGCATGCGAAGTTTTATGAAGTCAAAGAACGGCTACGTGAGAGTGCTGGCCACTCTGATGATCATCAATTGTAGCAGTCTGCGCGATCCGCAATTAAAAGAGCGGTTCCCGACAGCCACCTGCTTGTTCTGTCCTTGGTGCGACGATTGCAAACACGTGTGCGAAATATGTCGGGCGAATCACGGCTTCGACCACGCAACATGCCCCTGCTACTGGGGAGATTACAAAATCATGAAATTGTGTTTCAACACCATGTACGAGTATATATTCGACAAGGAAAACTTAAGCACGTTTCTCCTCCGAACGTCGTATGAGAGACTAGAAATGAAAAAAGAAGACTTGACGATGTCTAGAAACAAATCAAAACCATAAATGTAAAAAAAAACACACACACACACCCCGTTGTACTACATTAACCCGTAAGAAAATCAGAAACGTACAGATATACATATCTGACGAGTCTTACCGATGTGCGGTACTGTGCTTTTTTTTCAACATGAAAGTAATATAGCGTGTGATATCAAGTCCACTTGGCAATGGGATGTGTTGTTTTTGGGGTTTTTTTGCAACGTTAGGTCGCATGACTCGTCAGGGGCCGCAGAGCGCGCAGGAATCGAGTCAGCATTGGTCCTGTGTATTACAATACAATATGACTTTAAGGGATTTGAACACCATGTAATGCATATATATATATATAACCGCAAGTTGAAAATATTGTAACAATAAGTATATATGTAATTGCACCTGTAAATATTGTATCAGATTCTTGTGCAGTGAGAACCCAATCATTCTGCATTAACTGTCGATTACCCCTCCTGATAGGTATAGTCAACAGCAGCTGATCGCTGGAAGTAGCGGTATACAAATGCTCTCTAAATAAATAAATAATTGCTTAAACCCACTTCTATAAGGCATCTCATCTTTCCATGTTGTAGGAGTTAAGCATATCAATAAAGGTTATATAACCAGATTAGGGACAGAAATGAAAAAAAAGTAACAGAATATAAGAACATTATTCTTGCAGATGATGATTTTATCGTCAGAAGTGTGGCAGGACTGATCAGCTTGATGCGAGAGGTTAGAGACCATCAGGTTAGAAACAGACTAGACTCGTATATAGTAGGACCATGAAGGAAGAAAGAGGAGCGTATGTTGAAATAACATAACCCCGACTCGAGTCATGGATGCGCTCGAGTGGGGCATCGAGATGATGAGGCTCGAGACCTATGATGATGATGCAAGAGCCCGTTACATCCCTATGGTGATTAATTTTGCCACATGTAGGGCTCAGGCAATTCTGAGGTCGTAGAATGCCTTTGTCATCTAGAATATTTGGATGCACCCAACGAGCGGAGCGTCGAGATGGATCTTCCCGACAAGTGGGCCAGGGGATGGATCTGCCCGACAAGTGGGCCAGGGGATGGACCTGCCCGACAAGTGGGCCAGAGGATGGACGTGCCCGACAAGGGGGCCAGAGGATGGACGTGCCCGACAAGTGGGCCAGAGGATGGACCTGCCCGACAAGGGGGCCATCTGCCCGACAAGTGGGCCAGGGGATGGATCTGCCCGACAAGTGGGCCAGAGGATGGACCTGCCCGACAAGAGGGCCAGGGGATGGATCTGCCCGACAAGTGGGCCAGGGGATGGACGTGCCCGACAAGTGGGCCAGAGGATGGACGTGCCCGACAAGGGGGCCATCTGCCCGACAAGGGGGCCAGGGGATGGACCTGCCCGACAAGTGGGCCAGAGGATGGACCTGCCCGACAAGTGGGCCAGGAGATGGATCTGCCCGACAAGTGGGCCATCTGCCCGACAAGTGGGCCATCTGCCTGACAAGTGGGCCAGGAGATGGATCTGCCCGACAAGTGGGCCAGGGGATGGACCTGCCCGACAAGTGGGCCAGGGGATGGACGTGCCCGACAAGTGGGCCAGAGGATGGACGTGCCCGACAAGTGGGCCAGAGGATGGACCTGCCCGACAAGGGGGCCATCTGCCCGACAAGTGGTCCAGAGGATGGACCTGCCCGACAAGAGGGCCAGGGGATGGATCTGCCTGACAAGTGGGCCAGGGAATGGACGTGCCCGACAAGTGGGCCAGAGGATGGACGTGCCCGACAAGTGGGCCATCTGCCCGACAAGGGGGCCAGGGGATGGACCTGCCCGACAAGTGGGCCAGAGGATGGACCTGCCCGACAAGGGGGCCATCTGCCCGACAAGTGGACCAGGAGATGGATCTGCCCGACAAGTGGCCCATCTGCCCGACAAGGGGGCCATCTGCCCGACAAGTGGGCCAGAGGATGGACCTGCCCGACAAGTGGACCAGGGGATGGATCTGCCCGACAAGTGGGCCAGGGGATGGACCTTCCCCTACAAGTGGGGCCATCTGCCCGACAAGTGGGGCCAGGGGATGGATATGCCCGACAAGTGGGCCAGAGGATGGACCTGCCCGACAAGTGGGGCCATCTGTCCAACAAGCGAGCCAGGAGATGGATGCGCCCAAGCGGGGTGTTGAGATGGATTTGACCGACACACTGGCCCAGTAGATGGATGTGCCCGAGATGGATCTGCCCGACAAGTGGGGCCATATGCCCGACAAGTGGGCCAGGGGATGGACCTGCCCGACAAGTGGGGCCATCTGCCCGACAAGTGGGCCAGAGGATGGACCTGCCCGACATGTGGGCCAGGGGATGGACCTGCCCGACATGTGGGCCAGGGGATGGACCTGCCCGACAAGTGGGGCCATCTGCCCGACAAGTTGGCCAGGGGATGGACCTGTCCATTTCGACGCCCCGCTCGCTGGGCGCATCCAAATATTCTAGATTACAAAGGCATTCTACGACCTCAGAATTGCCTGAGCCCTACATGTGGCAAAATTAATCACCATAGGGATGTAACAGGCTCTTGCATCATATGTCTCGAGCCTCATCATCTGGACGCCCCGCTCGGGCGCATCCAGCTCTAACCACCAGACTACTTCTTCCTCAGCAATTGACAATAAATATATTTATTTATAAGTAGTATAGCAAGGCTTGTACTTTTTTTATTATTATGCGTTCTCTCTTATACGATATATATATATATATATATATACATTATGACACGATGCATCTTCTCTTAATCCTCTGCCTGTTCGTGCTGTGGCTGTTACACCATGGCAACACAAGCTAGCTAGCTAGTTAGTGTTCATGATAATAATAACAACACGTTCTTCTTAAGCACATTTTATTTATTAAAAAAAATATTGATACACCGCCGCCGCCGCCACCGCGTGGCGGCGTGTATATACGTTTACAAACGACACAATCATCGATCGTTGTTTTGTGTATACAATCATCAATGCGCGACCGACTGTACATTTAGAAAACATTATCGTTCCATCCGTTCATTAATAATACAGCCGTTTCGTCGCTACAATGCGCGACCGATGCGGCAAACACGCGATTATTAATTATCGTTGCGTCTATATAGATACGCTAAACGACGCCGGACGAACACGTTCCATCGTGGGCCGCCTTCGTCGCGTCTTCCGAAGGCGACGGACGCATAGTCTCGGGATGGCCGTAGCAAAACGCGCGTGCTTCCTGCAGAGACAAGGCACGCTCCTCAGACCGCCACGCTACATCGTCCTCGTAGTCAAAGACGATGCCGTTGTTCCGTCTCGCGTGAAGATCCAGAAGGTCGTCCGCGTGCTTCCTGACGAAGGCGTCCACGCACTGTTTTCTGATGAACGCTGCGCTGCGCTTGCAGTAATAACGCGCGGTGTCACTGCCGGACAGTTTGGTGCACGTCTTAACGTATTCTTGTATGCGAGACGAGGAGGCGTCGGGAAAAGACATTTCAAGCGCCTGACAGAAGGCGCCACGCACAGCCAGTTCCTGCAGACTTAACTTAACATCGGGGTCCTCGGGGTCGTCGATGCGGAGTTCAACGTGCATAGTCAGAATAATGCGACACAGCGCGTAGAGCAAGCAGATTCTTTCGGGCGAGATGAAAAAGTGCTCTTGTAGGACGTTTTGTTGGCACAGGACGTCGTCCGCGGCGACGAGCATGTCCAGCAATTCCCACGCCTTTTCTCTGGTTAGAATAAATTCCAAGAAATGACTGAAGCACCTGATCATGTAACGCGCCAGGTCCGTTGAGTTGTCCGGGACGTGTGGGTCGGCGCACGATGCGCTGTAGCATCCTTTCACCGGCCCGTGGTTGAGACAATAGTGGTACACCAGGTACATGTCGGAGCTGCCTTGCAGATAGACGTCCGCGTTACAGAGCCCCACTTTAGGTCTCGGTGCCACGTAGCTGTTGGCTCCGTACCCCTCTTCGCGCGCTTTCTTCCAGACGCCCAGGCAGGCTTGAACGTACTGAGAGAGGTTGGAAAACGCGTTCGGTTGAGGAAAGTCGGTAACGTCCTTGCCCCGTCCGCGCCAAATGCCGGAACTCTCGGCGACAGACGCGTCCGTCGTATCTCGTTTTTCTTTGCTCAGGCGCCGTCGCTGGCATTTTCTGCGTTGTCGTCGTCGCCGCCGCCGCCGCGTCCTCGCAGACGTAGGAGGAATAATTTTCTCCGCGGCCGTTTGCACCGCGTGGCAAAACCTGCGATACGTCGCCGGTGAATAAAAAGGTCCACGAACGGCCCCCGCAGCACTCATGTAGGCCCGATGCCGACGAGACTCGTCTGTGCCCGTCTGTGCTTCGGACGTGATTGTTTCGTTCTCCGTGGCGGATTCGTCTTCCTCCTCGCCGTCTGTAGAATCCTCCTCCTCCTCCTCCTCCTCGTCCTCCTCCTCCTCCTCCTCCCACCATCCGCATAACGTCGCGTTGCTCAAACTGTGTCTGTGATCGCCGTATCCTGTTAATTCCACACGGGCCTCTTCGGCGAGACACAGCATGGCGCGCTTCAAAGTCTGCTGCATCATGATATCGAAGCGCCTTATCTGCATGTTTTTGCCGTCGGCCCCTTGGAAATTTTGATGCTCCGCCGAGATAGGTTTCGGAAAGAACCGCGTCTGCCGGAACATCGACTCTTTGTCTTGAACAACCATGGTCACGACGAGGGCCACGTGGAGAAGGTACTGCAAGTGGGGCAGCGAGCGAGGCACGGTGTTGCACACGACGTTGCTCTTCACCACGGCGTAGAAGAGCAGCATCGCGTTCGGGTCGAGGTGAAACGGTTCGTGAATCAGCACGTTCTTCAGCGCCAGATCCGCCGTTGACATTAACGTCTTCACGCACAGAGAACTTTCTGCGGGCCCCAACAGGGACGTCAGGTATTCCTTTAAGCGGCGCCACGTGTATGCGACAAAATCTCTTCTTCTCCACGGGACACAGCCGGTCATCGTCGACAGGGGAGGCACGCCTTCGACGCCGTCTCGTGCCGCCGCTGCCTTGAGAAGTACAGAAGCAAACTCGGCGTCTTTCTCTTCTTTCATCGTTGGCGACAGCCACGCCGCCACCGCCGCCGCGTGATCCATCAGCTTCGAAACGTACTCCAGCGTAGTAGTAGATTCCTCGTTTTCGTTGTCGCTGCCGCTGCTGTTGTCGTCGCCCATCGTCACGCGGCGCGCCTGCTTTCTCGGATATAGTCAGTCTGTCCAAAAGGTACACCAGCATGGGCTCAGACAGTTCCTGGACAAGACTCATAGAACCGCCCGCCTCTCGTACGGACGACGACGACGATGTCGGCGGAGGCCTGTCTAGGTCTTTAATGAGCACCGTGGCTGCCACGGACCGAGTTCTTATAGGACGTCCGTCGCGCTGTGGGCCGACGCCCGTGCACCCGCGCGGTTCCGTTAGGCGGTGCCACGCGTGACAAACGTCCCACGCTAACACGCGGTGACCCAGCAAAGCTTCTGGGTTTTCGAGACGTCCGTGGCGCGTGCGCCTGCTAAAGATGCAGTTCCGGCAGGCGGTGCCATGACAAACGGCCCATCGGCAGACTTCGCAGGATAAAGTCCACGAAACTCAATTTTTCAAATACAGTGATGCGTTTCCCTCGCCACCAGTCCTCGACAAGGTTTTGCGTGTAACGTTCCATTTCCACAAACATCTTCTGTTCCGGTGTCAGGGACGTGTCGGGCGTTACATACCCCATTCCCCAAAGTCCCCGGCAACGACGGACGTGAAAATACAATAGCGCTCCCTCGCGGACGCCGCGCGGCAGTCTTTGGCATAGGTACTCGCAGCCGCCAGACAACCCGTCGTATGAAAAATCGTTCACGGCCAGCAGCATCCATTTCACGGGCATAACGTATCGACGGTCCGCTGCGCTGTCGGGAAATGTATTAAAGGATTTGGCGCGCCATCGACGCTGCAGCGTGGTCCAGCGTGCACACTCGAAGGGCAGAGGCCGGACGGGATGGGCCGCTCTGGGCCCCGGAGGGAGCGTCTGGTCTACTCGCGCCAGACGTCCGGCGGGTAGGAAAATACACGGAACTTCCACATATCGCTCGAGCGGCACACCGATCTCAAACGTTGGCTCAATTCCATATTCCACGGTGCGCCTTCGTTATCCTTGCCTAATGACCTCCGCGTGCTCATTATGATCGTCGTCGTCTCTTCGTCCTTCCTCCCGTCGTAAGCCGCCGACGCCGTCGCCTTACTTATCGCACGACGCCGTTGTGTTCTCTTAAATCCTCTGGCGATACACGAAGACGAGGCACGGGGTAACGATTCTGATGCGGAGAATACGCCCGGCGCACACCCTGGATTCTGTCCTCCTCGATGCGGCGGCGGAAGATTCTGGCGTGTCGGCGGTCACAGGTTCGTGGTGGATTACCTGTGGGGAAACAACTGTGGGTGCAGCGGCCAAAAGGGCAGAAATTTCCTCTTCCAGAGGAGACTCTAGGAGGGGCGGCGGCGGCGGCGGAGGGAACACAGCCGTGCACGCGGAGCGCCACACGTCTTCGTGTCCGCCTTGCACGAGCTCGTCGGGAGTAGACGGTCGACCGGGAACGTCGGACATGCTTTTTGTTTGTCCCGTTCGGTTTGCAAATGAGAAAGCATCGCTGGTTAGGGTGCCTTTAAAGGACCTCAAGCCGCTTCGTCGTACGTTTTGCGGTAGTTCGATGGAATATGAGCTCGACGCACGAATGCGTGACGTGTCTCCAACCGGCCACGGGCAACATATCGACGCCGTCTGACGCCTTAAAACGGCAGGGGTTAGCGTCTCGCTTCCCGGAACAAATCGCAGTCCGAGCGAACGAAGCGTCGGGCTCTGTAATAGTAACCGAGGCGTGCGCCATGCTCTTTTTTTTTATTTTGCAGAATGGTGAAGATAGAGTTCTTTGCGGCCGTGTATACAAAAAAATAAAATATACCGCCGCCGCCGCCGTGCAATACAAGTGCTTTGTTCTCACGGGGCCCTCTGGTCTAAAACGTTCGCGTCCTTCGCTCCGAAAGAGGAAAAGAAAAAAAATCATGGGTCGCCCGAATCTGCCATCAAAGTGACACGCGACGTCTTACACCTAAGGTCAACTACGAGTCCTAATCTCTGCGTCTTTTCTCCCCTGCCACCGCCGTGACACGTCGTTCTGCGCATCGCGGACTTCTCGCTCCCAGGGTCCGAAGATCGTCGACTGTGCCGATCTCCACAACGGGCTCTTCGGGCAGAACAGCAGCCTCCCTTTCTACGTACGCGCCGCTGTAGAGCCAGCGATTCGACATGCAAGAATCGACGTCCGGCGCCATCTCGTCCGGAACGGGAGGGATGGTCACGGCGGCCTCTTCAATGAGCGCCGCGGCAGCGATTTCTCGCATCTTTAGCACTTGGACGCGTACCAGTTCCCTGAAGGTGATACGGTACAGGTGGTCCTCGGCATCCTGAGAATAACGCAAGCACTGCCGAATCGGGTCATCGTCCATCGCGCAGAAAGCATCCAGGATGTTTTTGAGGTAATCTCCCTTCCGTCCGGATGTGCGGCGGTGCCCGAGGGCCGCTTCGTCCGCCTCCGGAGGATGAATCTCCAGCCCGTCGCCCATCATGACGCACATAGCCGTGGCCAGGGCAGAACGCAGGAGCATGGCCTTGTACTGTACGCTCTTGTCCTCGAACGTGCCCGGCACGAACACGACCGTCTCGCAGACAAAGTGCGTCATGCACACGCATTCCGGATGATCGAAAAAGAGCGTGTTTTCTTCCCACCCCCTACCTTCGTTCGAGGCGCAGGCGTTTACGTTCCGGATCCTTACCCGTCCGCAGCACCGTCTCAACAGAGGTATCATGTCCGGCAGGCACAACGTGCGGAATAGGTACCCGTCGAGGCAGGCAAGCATAAACTCGGCCATGCCGGCCTTCGTAACCGGCGGGTCGGATCCGAGAACGGGCGAGTGCACCAGATAGTCGGCGATGTATTTGGTGGATTGTATAAATTGTCCGAATCGAGACGCGTCTCCGCCGCCCTTGTAGCGCTGGTACAGACGACGGTACATCTCCCCGGGAATGCGCGTCCTCCTCTCTTCGCCGCAAAAGACATCGTCCAACGTGTAGACGGTGGCGGGAGGACTGTCTACGCCGTCCCACCAGCCGTAACGTACCCGTAAGGGGATGCATTCGCCCGGCTGTCGGTGACGAGGGTCCGCGTGGAGCAAATTGTCTCGGGCCTTGTTGACGAGCAAATCGCGCGCGTGACAAAACATCATGCCCGTCAACGCGCCGCATCGCGCGTACAGTTTGTTTCGGCGGCGCGCATCGCGGTACGCCTCGTCCACCTTATGAACCGTCTCGAAGAAGACGGGATGTACCCCGATCCCCGGCGAATCTTTGGAGGTTAGCGTGTCGCCTTCCAACGGAGGGTACGGACGCAGGCAGCGTGCCAGTTGCAGCGTCAGCATGAATCCTTCTATCACGGTCTCCTGCGAAAGACGAGCGCTGTTTTGCATCAGTTGCCCGCAGACGGCGTGGAAAAGCATAACCGTCTCGACGTTGTCGAAGGTATGCCTGGAGATGAGGCACCGGTCGCTGAGACACACGTCGTACCGTAACATGCGCTCGTAGAGTCGGCGCGGATGTTCCACTCCGAAATCACGCGCCCAAACCGTCAACAGGCGATGCACGCAGTGGACGAGAAAGGTCCTTTTTGTCGGACCGCCACGCCGCGGGACATCGAGACACTTGCGGCACTTGGGCCGGTACCCGTATTCTTCCTCTCCGCATACGTGACCTTCTTCTCCACGAAAGCCTCGATCGACGTCGGGGGGGCTATAGGTTGTGAGGCGGGGACCGGGCCCGGGCGAGCCCATCTGTCGTTGCTGCGCCGTGACCGTGCGTGCTTCCAAGGGATCCGCCCTCTGCGATGAGGGGAGCTCTTGACTAGAGGCGGCACGAGAAGGAGTAACAAAGGGTCTCGCCCCCCACCACGCACCACAGACCGGAGGCGCGACGGTGCGATCTTCGCGCATCGGACGAGACACGACGCGCGGATCCGAATGCCGCGGAGAAATAGGCGCCGGCGGAACGCCCGCTTCCGCGCTCGAGCGTATGTTCCGAAGCTCTTGAGAATCGACGGGACCGAAAGCCGCCGGCGGTGAGCCCATCTGTCGCGACGTATCCGCCGTGACCGCGCACACTTCCAAGGGATCCGTCGTCTGCGGCGAGAAGAGCTCTTCGCTGAAGGCGGCGGTAAAAAGATTAATAAAGTTTCTCGCCCCCTCCCCCCCAACCACCGCACGGACCGGAGGCGCGACGGCGCGATCTTCGCGCATCGGACGAGACACGACGCGCGGGTCCGAACGCCGCGGAAAAATATGCGCCGGCAGAACGCCCGCTTCCGCGCTCGAGCGTATGTTCCGAAGCTCTTGAGAATCGACGGGACTGAACGCCGCCGCTGGCGGCGAGCCCATCTGTCGCGACGTTTCCGCCGTGACCGCGCACGCTTCCAAGAGATCCGTCGTCTGCGGCGAGAAGAGCTCTTCGCTGAAGGCGGCAGGAAGACGATTAATAAAGTGTCTCGACCCCACCGCACGGAGCGGAGGAGCGACGGCGCGATCTTCGCGCTTCAGACGAGACACGATGTGCGGATCCGAACTCTGCGGAGAAATGTGCGCCGGCGTAACGACCGCTTCGTCGCTTAAGCGTATGTCCCGAAGCTCTTGAGAATCGATGGGACTGAACGCCGCCTTCGGCGGCGGCGAGCCCATCTGTCGGTATGTATCCGCCGTGGCTTCGCAGGCTTGCAAGAGATCCGTCGTCTGCGGCGAGAAGAGCTCTTCGCTGAAGGCGGCGGGAAAAAGGTTAATAAAGTGTCTTGCCCCTTCTCCCGCCACCGGAGGTGCGATGGCGCGATCTTCGCGCATCGAACGAAACACGTCGCACGGACCCAAACGCTGCGGAGAAATGTGCGCCGGCGTAACGACCGCTTCATCGCTTAAGCGTATGTCCCGAAACTCTTGAGAATCGATGGGACCGAAGGCCGCCGCCGGCGAGCCCGTCTGTCGCGATGTATGATGACGATGATGATGTTCCGTGACCGCGCGCGCTTCCAAGGGATCCCCCGTCCGTGGTGAGAGAGGCTCGTGAGTAGGGGCGGTAGAACAAATAGAGGGTCTTGTGTCCTGCGCACGGACCGGAGCCGCGATGGCGCGATCTTCGCGTATCGGACTACGAGACGGACGAGACGCGACGTGTGGATCTGATCTCTGTAGAGAAAAACATGGTGCGAACCTCGCCCTAACGAACGCATCATCTTCGCTCGGGTGTACGTTGACGCCATGAGGCTCATTTAGGATCTCAGAGACTATGTTCTGCAAACGTGTCAACTTCAATCTTTCATGGTAGGTTAGATGCGGATGTGATGTAGATGTGATCGGTTCGGTTCTGTATACCGTGCGCTTGGGGAAAAACCGATTTTTGTGGATCGAGACGCTCGGAGGAGGGCTGGTTTTGGCGGACGGAGGCTGCTGTGCACGCAGACGAGGTCTAACTCTACACGCGCGTTGCGGCAGATGAGGATCGGATACGAAGAGAGAATCGAGCAGATCCCGGTCCTCTTCTTGTTTAGTAATAACAGAGGGCGAGCCCGTACCGCACGATGAACTCGCGCCGACGATGATCCGTGGAGGAGCGCTGGCTTTGGCGGACGGAGGCTGCCGTGCACACGGATGAGGTCTAACTCTACACGCGCGTGGCGGCAGATGAGTATCGAGCAGATCCCGGTCCTCTTCTTGTTTAATAATAACAGAGGGCGAGCCCGTACCGCACGATGAACTCGCGCCGACGATGATCCGTGGAGGAGCGCTGGCTTTGGCGGACGGAGGCTGCTGTGCACACGGACGAGGTTTAACTCTACACGCGCGTGGCGGCAGATGAGGATCGAGCAGATCCCGGTCCTCTTCTTGTTTAGTAATAACAGAGGTGGAGCCCGTACCGCACGATGAACTCGCGCCGACGATGATCCGTGGAGGAGCGCTGGCTTTGGCGGACGGAGGCTGCTGTGCACGCGGAAGAGATCTAACTGTACGCGCGCGTGGCGGCAGATGAGGATCGGCGGTATGGAGCGGATCCCGGTCCTCTTCTTGTTTAGTAATAACAGAGGTGGAGCCCGTACCGCACGATGAACTCGCGCCGACGATTCGTCCGACGGGTGAATCACGGCTACGCTTCGCGGTCGATGACTCTCCTGTTAAGCACGATGCGGTAGCCGTCGGTGTTTTGGACTTCTCCATCAATGCTCTGCGTTGTGGAAGAACAGGGATAATCTGATTTATTTGTGTCGTTTATGATACGTATAGCAATTAAAAGGGTATTCTATAGCGATGAAAATGCTCGTAAAGATAATGTAAACGTAAACACGGACCGTCGTAACGTTTGTCTATCGTCGAGAAGGGGGGGGAAAGGATAATCCTAGGGACTTTACCCCTGCGCTCCGTGTGGCCCTGCGCAAGTCGCTCAAGCCTTCGCTGCCTCGGAAGAAAGGCCCGACAATGTTCAGTTTTAAAAAAAAAGAAAAAAAAACAACAACAAAAAAAGAGACGCTTTATTTCTGCCTCGATTAGCACGCAGCGCTGCACAGAGATGCAAGAGACGGCCTGAAAGCGTACTCTGCACCCCCCTCCCTCCCTCCCTCCCTCCCCAGTAACACACCAGGGCTCTTGGGTAACGTAAAAAAATCCACAAGGAAGGAGAATCGGTGAATCAGCAAATAATAGACAGCACGCTTATATTATTTTAAAAAAAACAACAACCAAACGAAGCTTTGGGGAGAGCAAACCGCCTTGTTTACTCTGCCGTTTTAGCTTTAAACCGTTTTTATTTATAGGTACACGGCATGATTTTCACTTTAACGTTCTACGTCAAGCGTTACGTATATTCGTAACATCGTAGTTCGGTTCTCGTTAGAGGAGACGTACGCGTATTCTAGACAATAATTCATTTTTTAGGGGTCGGTGAGTCCACTGATTTCTTACACAGAGAATTAAACGCTCCTAGAATGATAATGCCCAAACTATAATGCTAACGTGCCTCGCAGAGGCCTAGATAACGAACTCCAGAAAGAAGAAACAGAAAACAAACAAAGAAACAAAAAACCCCCCCGCCCCATAACTACAGAAATGCGATTTCTAACTTTATCTAGCGGGGCCTTTCCTTCATCATCCAGCAGAAAAAATAATCCATTTGTTTTTTTTTTAAACCTTCGCTAGGAGCCATGCGATTCTGGGCTGCCTAGGCAGCCACCTTTGTCCACCGCACCTTGTAACACAGTAATTGCCTCTGTGAGATCCAGGGCTTGTAAGCTCAACAAGAACCGCCTGTAATCTGGGTACCGTATTCTCTTGCGGATGCTATTACTCCAAAGGTTGACAGCCAGATTTAGTTAAAGGGGGAAACTCCGGTTAGGTATGTCTAGGTCTGAACTAGAGGCGTTCAAAGAAAGGGGTTGGGTATCCAGAACTGTAACAATTCATAATCGTCGTGCACTTGGTTCCTTTGAGCCGGCACTACTGAAATAAAGGAACTTTTTTTGTTTACATTACGGCATTAAAGATGTTCCACGGAGTGTCCCCCTACCTTTTTTTTTTGAGTCAGGAAACATATCGGAGGGGACTGTAAAGGCATAGAGCTAACTACTATACGAAGCGAGCGAGCACCCACCGACAGCTTAAACCGCCGCTTCGGGGGCGCGCAGGAGAGCAGCGATGTGATGAGAGAGGTGTACGGGAGCCCCTCCCATAGCCTGCCTGTACGAAGCGAGCACCCACCGACAGCTTAAACCGCCGCTTCGGGGGCGCGCAGGAGAGCAGCGATGTGATCAGAGAGGTGTACGGGAGCCCCTCCCATAGCCTGCCTGTACGAAACCAGCACCGACAGATTAAACCGCCGCTTCGGGGGCGCGCCCGCACCTGAGGGCCTCGCCATAGGGCCCTTAGGCGTGGCCCTTAGGCGTTGGTCCTGTATTGAGCATTGGAAATGTGGTCTGGATTGTCCTACGCTTATATTATGGTAACTTGCCGTTCCCTTCCTTTTCTTTGCCTTTCGTTTTGACTGTTTCTGTCGTCTACTCTGTCCTATCCTACAAATGGCGTTCCTTTCATATTTCCTCAAATGATATATTATTGTAAACCGCTCTAATGCTTCGGCCTGAGTGCTATATCAAATTCAAATAAACATAAGCGTACTCTAGGTTCTGCGTTGTTTTTTTTTGCATGAGACCGTTGTACGGTAGTTAGATGACACTAAATTCTTGAAAGATTTTAGGCCTAGCGCGTGGTAAAAACCCACGCCGAGTGGCTGTCACAGTTGGAAGAAGACAAACAGCACAGTTCGACCGAGTGTAAATGTGACTCAAAAAACCCCCCCATTATTTGGATATTCCGCATTACTTTCCCGAGATTCTAAACGCAGTACCGCTGCTTCATTAACAATAATCATATGTCACGGCACAACTAGGACCAGATCTTAAGAAACCTGTAAATATCTAAAAACTATGAATTGCTTCAAAAAATAAATGTTTTAAACCAAAACGAAATCGCAGCTGCCCTTCTTAATACGATGATAACTATAACTACTCCCCCCTCCTCCCCCTAAGTCCCGATCTCTTCGTGAAGTAGAGGTTAAGCGCCACAAGGTCCTTGCTTATATATCGGTAAAACACCAATTCAGACTAACTCTATCCACCTAATCGGCAGTATAGATGCCGGACACGGGTATTTTGTATAATTAGTCCATTCAAAATCTGCAATATCACCACTGTTGTCCAAGGAGTCTCTGCGTTACAATTTCTCGATTCACCGATGCAGGGACCAACCACCTTCTGGATCCTGGGAAGGAGCCTTTTTTTTATACCGTGTAAGATGTATCCGACGAGAATGTCCTTTTAGAAGCCGAGTATCGCACCAGGAGCACACGGATATGGACCTGGGAGCCAAAAGTGTTTTTGGTTGCAAATTCTTAATCAGGACCCAATCCCCTGGCTTCACTTCCGGATGTGATGATTCTGAAGGAGCGTATAAAGAGGTGGGGGGGGGGAGGAAAAGGACCGAGTGCAATAAGTCAAAATATCGCCGCGCAAGAATCGAGGATTCGGGATAACTGCCAATTCATGTGCAGAAGTGATCGTTACGCTGCGATATTTTGACTTTTAGAGCTTACAATGTAGTCAAGACAGACGGTGCAGGCTGGGATAGCACATCGCGGCTATAACGATGTAGCACAGTGGTTAATACAAGGACTGTGGAGACCGAGGTCCTCTCCTCCCCTCCCCGGTTCGATTCCCCACGGGGGTGTGAGGCATGTATGGTTTTTTTTTAAATTAAATCAGCGCCGAACGAGGCATTTTTTTTCTTTTGTAATTTACAGCGCTGCTACCAGCAGAACAAACATAATTCACAGTGCCTATAAGGCACTCCGTAGGGCACATTGTGATGTTCCCGTTCCGTCATCACTGACAGGTTCAGCGTGTGTGTGTGTGTGTGTGTGTCTGAATAGAAACGCCCAATATCAGCTTCTGACATCACGGGTCACCGCCCCCCCCCCCTTTCCTCTTTCCGACTCAATTTCAGTGTGTGTGAGATGGGAAGGGTGCCCAAGCTTACTCGTATGCATGCAAAGTTCCCTGCTGAGATCCGTCCCCATGTTAGGCTGCTAACCGCGCCCTCCCTGCTCTTCTGCTTTAATACATCAATGAGCCTGGTGGTTAAATTAAAGTTATATCGGAAGCTGTCATTGGTTGGGTTGGGGGTTTTATTGATGTCTCTCGCCCCCTCCCCTTTCCCTTTCCGGGATGTGTAGGATTCAAAGTTATTCCGGTACCACCGCTGCTGAGATTTCCTTGCTGTCCTAGCACGCTTTAACTAAATTAATTTATTTAAGGCGAATGAGCTAGGTACCTCGTCGTCAGAGATTTGTTTGCAAGCCACAGCGAGCGGGGCGTCGATACAGATGCGCCCGACACACCGGGCCAGGAGATGGATCTGCTCGACGAGTGGGGCCATCTGCCCGACAAGTGGGCCAGAGGATGGACCTGCCCGACAAGTGGGCCAGGGGACGGATTTGACCGACATACTGGCCCAGTAGATGGATGTGCCCGACAAGTGGGCCAGGGGATGGACCTGCCCGACAAGTGGGGCCATCGAGGAAGAAAGAGGAGCGCACGCTGAAATAATATAACCCTGACTCGAGTCATGGATGCGCCCGAGCGAGGCGTCCGGATGATGAGGCCCGAGACCTGTGATGCAAGAGCCTGTTACGTCCCTATGGTGATTAATTTTGCCACATGTAGGGGTCACCGTGAGACCGAGCTAGGAAGTCTCAACGATGTTGCCCCGACTTATGTTATAATTTGAATTGCCAACAGTGTTTGGCTGTGAAGTTCGTCATATTTTTCTGCAGCGCCAACACAACCGTACCATAAAGTCACGCCGATCATACCGTTCGTCAAATGCTGCATAAGCAGGAGCATAACGTGACAGCAGATAATTTAAAAACCGATCGCCTGTACGCAAATCATTATTGTGGTTTAAAGCATATGGCTGTAATTTCTCTTCATAATATTCAGCGACAAACGATTCGTCTATACCGTGACTCCGATTTATTATATGAAGCATGGTGGCGATATAACAAATCTTAGTAAATAGTAAAACACGTTTACATTAATGAAATATACAAACGCTGCACGTTATTCATTTAACATTTCTTATATACCGCCTTTCATGATATCAAGGCGGTTTACATCGAACATGGAGATAACTATTTTTTTTAACACAGGGAACATGGGCAAGGGAGGGTGCCCAAGACCACCTGGAGTCCTTCGGGCCTGAGGTAACTTGCCCCAACCTCTCCCTCATTATGTGTACGCCCCATACTTTGATAATATAATAATTATTAGTTTAGGTAATACAACTTACGTTTATTCGTTATAAAAAAAGCTTAATAATATAAGAAACAATATGAATTGAAAAATATTAATAATATACAGTATTAAGTGGAAAAAAAAGAGATATTGCCGTTCCGGTGCACTTATGTGTTTTTTACGGATTTTTTTTCATTAGAGAAGCTCCGAAAAAGTCAGTCATTCTGTTCTAGGCTCGTGCTGCCCGAGAGTGAAAAAAAAACAGTTTCTGTTAGCACGACTGGCGGTGGATGTAACACACTGTCAGGTGCACTGTGTCGATATTAGGCAGAAATATTCCTCGTTCTATTCAGCACGAGGGCTACTTTGGACGGAGTCATGTAATCCCAGTCGTCGTTGCCGAGGTGGTGTTGTAAATCACTTTGTAATCGCATGCCTGGTAGTGTTTCGTAGGTAGGTGTGAGAGCGGCGTTTGCAAAAGCAATCTCGCGTTCTAACGTCTGTCTGTCTCCCTAGCACAAGTTTTCATTATCATCATCGTCGTGATGCTCTCCCCACTCTGCAGAATGTGACGGCTATGTTGTTTCTTCGGGCGGCGGAGTGCCAGCGCGATAGTTTAGATCCGTGAAACGTTCAAGAAAAACTATTTCATGTACTGAATCCAGATATGGTTTTGTGAGACTGGTGGGCATTTTGTAAAGATGGTGCCACGGCATTGTTTCTGGAAATAACCGCTGGGAAAGCATTCTCTGTTGAGCCAGTCCTCCTATAGAAAATATAGGTTCATCGTGTTCCATATAGTAAGTTGTTTCAGCATCAAATTTGATAACGTCGTGCTTAAGGAACGCTCTGAACGGGTGCACGATGAAATCTCTTAAAAAGCTCAAATGGTGTTGTTCCCACGCGCGAGTCGATTTAAATTCTATTGTGGTATAAAAGGGTGTTACTCTGCCTGCGACGTCGATGGTGAAGTACAGTCTAAATAGAGAGGTAAATTTTCTGATACGATCTGCTAATATGCGTGTGTCTGTTATGTCAAAAAAGGCTTTACCCAACTCTAAAGTCAACATTATAAATAGCTGTACATTATCACATCGATTTTTTAAGGCCGTTAAAGGGTGACACAGACACGAGTAATCTTCTTTTTCTTCGAAAGTGAAAGCTTCTGGGTGTCGATAAAAGTGATAATAATGAGGGATTCTGATGCTGGAGGGGAGACGTTCGGGTAGAGATAACGCACCGAGGCATCTTGGCGTGTTGATCATAAATAAGACATGCGCTAAGTAGTAAGAGTTAAACGCACGATATCCGTCGCTACAGTTCCATTCATAGGGGATACGGATGTTATAGTGGTTCAATAAAGGGAGCAGAGTGGGCGGCAATACATGACCCCATTGACTGCTGCCTGTTTGTCTTTCCAAATCTGATTGTAAACGCATGCCCGGAAAGTGTTCGTACGTAGCTTGTATTTGACCTTCCGCAAACGCTATTTCGTGTTCCATAAGCTGTGTCCACAGCGTGCGTCCAAACACTATACGCAGCATCCACAGAAACGTTTCTGAAGGAATATCGACGGAAGGCAATGCTAGACAGTTAATGTATTTTAACGCGGGATCACGGTCACATCGTAACGCATCGACCAAACGGCGTCCTTCGGCTGTACTTATTGCGGACACCGCATACCGTGATATCAACCAGCGCTTAATAAACAATTTATGCGTGTAGTGTTCCATCAGTGTTCCAGACAATAAAAAATCTTCCCTATATCTAACGTCTTGCCGATACACTCCACTGAATCCCACTTGACCGTGATGTAGTTCGGTCATGCTGAACCGTAGTTTCCAAATCGCGTGGACGATTCCTAAAACACGGTGTCTGTCGTTTAACCACGCATCGAAGGACGGGTAGTCCGGTGAATAACAATCAGTTAGAAATTCTTCAAAATTAGCTTCGGTATATTCTCTGTTGTTGTATGTGAAGGTTTTGTATGCCTTTAATCGTTCGTCGTAATATTCCGCTATAAACGCTTCATCGATGCCGTGATTCCAGTTCAGTACGTGGAACATCGTCTGTCACAAGTTACCCGCAAAGTAAAAATAAAAGTTAAATATATATAACTTATACAATCAGAGTCCAAAAGATAAAAAAAAGAGCGAGTGTGTTTGTGCATCTTATTTATAGCTCGGCTATAGTTTATTGATTTTGAATGACGCGTTAGAAATGCCAGGCTGTGACAATAAATATTATCGCTCCCGCTCTAAATGTACAATATATTGTAGATATTGCGTACACGGCATGCCTACGGTGATATATATTTATTTTGTCTTTCCAACTCGATCTGTAGACCCCGACCGATTTTTCTGTCTGGACATAAAGCTCTTCTTCTTCTGTGTCCCTTGAAATAATGCCCCGGCTTACCTTTATAATCGGAGCACCTTCTGCGACACCGATGGACTATTATACCACGGTAGATGATTGCACGCCGTTACTGATGCACGAATCGTTACGTGCATTTTTTCAGACATTAAAGATTCCGTTAGGTAATCTGATAGCGTTTTCGGAAATGCTACAATTACAGAACGTAACACGTTCGTGGACTATGTTGTTTGCAGCGCTTTTACCACGCAACGCTAATGTCACCTATCGAGGTATGCCGACCTGTGAACCGTAATTGTGTTTAGCGCACAGCGTGGCCTCGATTCCATTGCATCGGCGGCAGCGTATCGAAACGATAGCAAATTTAAGTACAGAGATGTGTCGACGATTGTCTGTCCGCTATGACATACATATTATATGCGCCTTAGCTGCGGTGGTACACTTAAATATATTCGTACCGAGTACGGCATCGTCGTGTGTAGAGATGGATTTGAACTACCGTATGATCTCAACGCTATATATGCGCGGTTCATGATATTATTATCGAAATAGGTATGCGATATGCGGCACGCGTGTGCATCCACAGTCCGCATTAAGTGTGATCTTCCTCCTCAGCTGCCCGAAGTGACTTTTACGCAGCGCTGTGTTTCACTGTATTTTACAGTTCCTATCGATTTGTCGAGGGGATGCTCTCATCTGAGATTCGCGACGAACGTACCGACGAGCCGGCTTACAACGATGACACAACACACACGTGTATCCGTCGATTACCGCTGCAGAAGTTCAAGACGTATCGGTGGCTTTATGTCGTCGCTACGTGCGATTATTTCTCTTGACTACCAGATGCATGTCCTCGCTGTGTCCTGATAAGGAGTCTTCGATGCACAAATATCGTACCACCAAGTTACCGACGACCGGTTTTCCGTATTTGTATTTTCGCCGTGTGCCATATACGGCACGTTTACGAAAACAATTATGTGACACGATGCACTCGACCGTACGTTTGTTGAAGACATCGTCAAAGGGTGTAGAGATAGAAACGTATGTCCAAAAAAAGCCAAAGTAAACGACGCGTATCCACAATATACGATGCACACAAACCATCCGTTAATCGAAAGGTACACACGTGAACAGACCATGAAGCTTAACAAAATATATACCTATTTTGCTCAACGCTTTGGCGAGAGATTAATCGTAGACGGACAGAAAAAGATTCACGTGAAGATATCCGATATGCATCGATGATTGCCTTTGGGAGGATATAAATAAAATATGAGAGTCAAGATAAGATTAGTCTATAAAATAACATGGCACGGTACGTGTTTGTTATCGGTGTTTCCTCACCTAGCACGAGAGAACGTGTGAGTTTTACCAGCGATTCTTTGAGAAGATTCCTCGAAACACCTATACTATCTTACAGCGGTTTGTGTTTTTCGAACAGTTCTCAACTACGTTTCATGACGCAGCATCGGACACGGTTATTTCGTGTGTTGAATAGAGAAGATGGACGTGAGCCGTTATGCTTTTGGAATGCTCTGTTTTACGAGTCGCTGATACGTTTTGCGCACTCTAACTATACACTCAGAGTCTCGAGCGGAGACTCTAGCGATTGTACTTACGATATGTACGATTCCTTAAATGGAAAAGACACATTATATGATGTAATGTGTCTTTGAGAATATTATGCATGTGGATTAAATAAAAAAAAATTTACGATCATACATAGGTTCAGAGAAGTTTGTGGGGGTACCCCCTAAAAAAAAGGGGGGGGGGTTAAAAAAAAACCCTAACCCTAACCCTAACCCTAACCCTAACCCTAACCCCTGTCCCAACCCTAACCCTAACCCTAACCCTAACCCTAACCCTAACCCTAACCCTAACCCTAACCCTAACCCTAACCCTAACCCTAACCCTAACCCTAACCCTAACCCCTGTCCCAACCCTAACCCTAACCCTAACCCTAACCCTAACCCTAACCCCTGTCCCAACCCTAACCCTAACCCTAACCCTAACCCTAACCCTAACCCTAACCCTAACCCTAACCCTAACCCTAACCCCTGTCCCAACCCTAACCCTAACCCTAACCCTGACTTCCCGGCTCCGCACTCTACTGCTCCGACCCGCCCACAACACAACAACCGGACAAACCACCGGCAACTCCGTCCCCCGCGAACGAACTACATACAATCGACGGGCCTGCGAAAGAGCCTTCGAACTGTACGCACCATCCCTCTGGAACTCTCTACCGAGTCGCTTCGGAAGCGACGGAGATCCGCTGTCGTTTGAGAAGCAACTAAAAAAAACCCCCACCGTCCTATTTCAGAAATACCTCGGACCGGAAACAAGCACCCGCCGCTGACTACCTCCCGGCCCCGCTCCCCTAATCGTCCCCCTGGACGTATTTTCCAAGACGCTAATGCGCAATGTCTACGTCCCTGGTATTTGTTCTAATCGTCGACGGTGATAGCCCCTACCCCGGAAATCGATTACTGTCCGACACCCCCCCCCTTAACGTTACGCCGCCGTGACCCGCTGAAAAGCAGGATATAATTACGGTTACGTAAATAAATAACCCTCTGTCCCAACCCTAACCCTAACCCTAACCCTAACCCTAACCAATCCACCTCTGTCCTAGCCCTTCCCTAACCTTCTGTCCCAACCCTAACCCTAACCCTAACCCTGACCCTGACCCTGACCCTGACCCTGACCCTAACCTTAACCCTAACCCTAACCCTAACCCTAACCCTAACACTCTGTTCCAACCCTAACCCTAACTCTCTGTCCTAACCCTAACCCTAACCCTAACACTCTGTTCCAACCCTAACCCTAACCCTAACTCTCTGTCCTAACCCTAACCCTAACCCTAACTCTCTGTCCTAACCCTTGTCCTAACCCTAACCCTAACCCTAGCCCTCTGTCCCAACCCTAACCCTAACCCTAACACTCTGTTCCAACCCTAACCCTAACCCTAACTCTCTGTCCTAACCCTAACCCTAACCCTAACCCTAACACTCTGTTCCAACCCTAACCCTAACCCTAACTCTCTGTCCCAACCCTAACCCTAACCCTAACACTCTGTTCCAACCCTAACCCTAACCCTAACTCTCTGTCCTAACCCTAACCCTAACCCTAACACTCTGTTCCAACCCTAACCCTAACCCTAACTCTCTGTCCTAACCCTAACCCTAACCCGCCACTGACTACCTCCCGGCCACAATCCCCTAATCATCCCACTGGACATACTTTCCATGAGACTAATGCGCAATGTCTACGTCCCTAGTATTTGTTGTAATCATCAACGGTGATAGCCCCTACCCCACAAATCGATTACTGTCCAACACCCTCCCCCTTAATGTTACACCGCTGTGACCAGGTGAAAAGCAGGATATAAATACAGTTAAATAACCCTCTGTCCTAACACTAACCCTAACCCTAACCCTAACCCTAGCCCTAACCCTAACCCTAACCCAAAACCTTAACCCTAACCCTAACCCTAACCTTCTGTCCCAAATCTAACCCTAACACTCTGTCACAACTCTAACCCTAACCCTAACACTAACCCTAACAGTCCGTCACAACTCTAACCCTAACCCTAACCGTAGCCCTAGCCCTAACCCTAACCCTAACCTAACCCTCTGTCCTAACCCTAACCTATGGATAGAGGGGATGTGTTAAACAACTTTGGCAAACAACCCCACATCTCCAGGGTGAGTTAGGGCCTACATTGATGGGCTTTCTGTACTCCTGGGGATAAGGGGGATGTGTAACACAACATTGTCAAACAACCTCATATCTCCAGGGTGACTGAGGGCCTACTTTGATTGGCTTTCTGTACTCCTGGGGATAGGGGGGATGTGTAACACAACATTGTCAAACAACCTCATATCTCCAGGGTGACTAAGGGCCTACTTTGATGGGCTTTCTGTACTCCTAGGGATAGGGGGGGGGTGTTACACAACATTGTCAAACAACCCCATATCTACAGGGTGACTGAGGGCCTACTTTGATGGGCTTTCTGTACTCCTGGGGATAGGGGGGATGTGTTACACAACATTGTCACACATCCCCATATCTCCAGGGTGACTGAGGGCCTACTTTGATGGGCTTTCTGTACTCCTGTGGATAGGCGGGATGTGTTAAACAACTTTGGCAAACAACCCCATATCTCCAGGGTGAGTGAGGGCCTATTTTGATGGGCTTTCTGTACTCCTGGGGATAGGGGGGGATGTGTTACACAACATTGTCAAACAACCCCATATCTCCAGGGTGACTGAGGGCCTACTTTGATGGGCTTTCTGTACTCCTGGGGATAGGGGGGATGTGTTACACAACATTGCCAAACAACCCCATATCTCCAGGGTGACTGAGGGCCTACTTTGATGGGCTTTCTGTACTCCTGGGGATAGGGGGGATGTGTTACACAACATTGTCACACAACCCCATGTCTCCAGGGTGACTGAGGGCCTACTTTAATGGGCTTTCTCTACCCCTGGGAATAGGGGGGATGTGTTACACAACATTGTCAAACAACCCCATATCTCCAGGGTGACTGAGGGCCTACTTTGATGGGCTTTCTGTACTCCTGTGGATAGGCGGGATGTGTTAAACAACTTTGGCAAACAACCCCACATCTCCAGGGTGAGTGAGGGCCTACATTGATGGGCTTTCTGTACTCCTGTGGATAGCGGGGATGTGTAACACAACATTGTCAAACAACCCCACATCTCCAGGGTGAGTGAGGGCCTACATAGATGGGCTTTCTGTACTCCTGTGGATAGGAGGGATGTGTAACACAACATTGTCAAACAACCTCATATCTCCAGGGTGAGTGAGGGCCTACTTTGATGGGCTTTCTGTACTCCTGGGGATAGGGGGGATGTGTTACACAACATTGTCAAACAACCCCATATCTTCATGGTGACTGAGAGCCTACTTTGATGGGCTTTCTGTACTCCTATGGATAGGGGGGATGTGTTAAACAACTTTGGCAAACATCTCCATATCTCCATGGTGAGTGAGGGCCTACATTGATGGGCTTTCTGTACTCCTGCGGATAGGGGAGATGTGTAACACAACATTGTCAAACAACCCCATATCTCCAGGGTGAGTGAGGGCCTACTTTGATGGGCTTTCTGCACTCATGGAGATAGGGGGGATGTGTTACACAACATTGTCAAACAACCCCATATCTCCAGGGTGACTGAGGGCCTACTTTGATGGGCTTTCTGTACTCCTGTGGATAGGGGGGATGTGTTACACAACATTGTCAAACAAGCCCATATCTCCAGGGTGACTGAGGGCCTACTTTGATGGGCTTTCTGTACTCCTGGGGATAGGGGGGATGTGTTACACAACATTGTCAAACAACCCCATATCTTCATGGTGACTGAGGGCCTACTTTGATGGGTTTTCTGTACTCCTGTGGATAGGGGGGATGTGTTAAACAACTTTGTCAAACAACCCCAAATCTCCAGGGTGAGTTAGGGCCTACATTGATGGGCTTTCTGTACTCCTGTGGATAGTGGGGATGTGTAACACAAGATTGTCAAACAACCCACAATCACCAGGGTGAGTGAGGGAGTACATTGATGGGCTTTCTGTACTCCTGTGGATAGGGGGGATGTGTAACACAACTTTGTAAAACAACCTCATTTCTACAGGGTGAGTGAGGGCCTACTTTGATGGTCTTTATGTAATCCTTGGTTTAGGGGGGGGGTGTTACACAACATTGTCAAACAACCCCATATCTCCAGGGTGACTGAGGGCCTACTTTGATGGGCTTTCTGTACTCCTGGGGATAGGGGGGATGTGTTACACAACATTGTCAAACAACCCCATATCTTCATGGTGACTGAGAGCCTACTTTGATGGGCTTTCTGTACTCCTGTGGAAAGGGGGGATGTGTTAAACAACATTGTCAAACAACCACATATCTCCAGGGTGAGTGAGGGCCTACTTTGATGGCCTTTCTGTACTCCTGGGGATAGGGGGGGATGTGTTACACAACATTGTCAAACAACCCCATATCTCCAGGGTGACTGAGGGCCTACTTTGATGGGCTTTCTGTACTCCTGGGGATAGGGGGGATGTGTTACACAACATTGCCAAACAACCCCATATCTCCAGGGTGACTGAGGGCCTACTTTGATGGGCTTTCTGTACTCCTGGGGATAGGGGGGATGTGTTACACAACATTGTCACACAACCCCATATCTCCAGGGTGACTGAGGGCCTACTTTGATGGGCTTTCTGTACTCATGGAGATAGGGGGGATGTGTTACACAACATTGTCAAACAACCCCATATCTCCAGCGTGAGTGAGGTCCTACTTTGATGGGCTTTCTGTACTCCTGGGGATAGGGGAGGATGTGTTACATAACATTGTCAAACAACCCCATATCTCCAGGGTGACTGAGGGCCTACTTTGATGGGCCTTCTGTACTCCTGGGGATAGGGGGGATGTGTTACACATCATTGTCAAACAACTCCATATCTCCAGGTTGACTGAGGGCCTACTTTGATGGGCTTTCTGTACTCCTGGGGATAGGGGGGATGTGTTACACAACATTGTCACACAACCCCATATCTCCAGGGTGACTGAGGGCCTACTTTGATGGGCTTTCTCTACCCCTGGGAATAGGGGGGATGTGTTACACAACATTGTCAAACAACCCCATATCTTCATGATGACTGAGGGCCTACATTGATGGGCTTTCTGTACTCCTGCGGATAGGGGAGATGTGTAACACAACATTGTCAAACAACCCCATATCTCCAGGGTGAGTGAGGGCCTACTTTGATGGGCTTTCTGTACTCCTGGGGATAGGGGGGATGTGTTACACAACATTGTCAAACAACCCCATATCTCCAGGTTGACTGAGGGCCTACTTTGATGGGCTTTCTGTACTCCTGGGGATAGGGGGGATGTGTTACACAACATTGTCACACAACCCCATATCTCCAGGGTGACTGAGGGCCTACTTTGATGGGCTTTCTCTACCCCTGGGAATAGGGGGGATGTGTTACACAACATTGTCAAACAACCCCATATCTTCATGATGACTGAGAGCCTACTTTGATGGGCTTTCTGTACTCCTGTGGATAGGGGGGGATGTGTTAAACAACTTCGGCAAACAACCCCACATCTCCAGGGTGAGGTAGGGCCTACATTGATGGGCTTTCTGTACTCCTGTGGATAGGGGGGGGATGTGTAACACAACATTGCCAAACAACCCCATATCTCCAGGGTGACTGAGGGCCTACTTTGATGGCCTTTCTGTACTCCTGGGGATAGGGGGGATGTGTAACACAACATTGTCAAACAACCCCATATCTCCAGGGTGAGTGAGGGCCTACTTTGATGGGCTTTCTGTACTCCTGGGGATAGGGGGGGGGGTGTTACACAACATTGTCAAACAACCCCATATCTCCAGGGTGACTGAGGGCCTACTTTGATGGGCTTTCTGTACTCCTGGGGATAGGGGGGGATGTGTTACACAACATTGTCACACAACCCCATATCTCCAGGGTGACTGAGGGCCTACTTTGATGGGCTTTCTCTACACCTGGGGATAGGGGGGATGTGTTAAACAACATTGTCAAACAACCCCATATCTCCAGGGTGAGTGAGGGCCTACTTTGATGGGCTTTCTGTACTCCTGGGAATAGGGGGGGATGTGTTACACAACATTGTCAAACAACCCCATATCTCCAGGGTGACTGAGGGCCTACTTTGATGGGCTTTCTGTACTCCTGGGGATAGGGGGGATGTGTTACACAACATTGTCAAACAACCCCATATCTCCAGGGTGACTGAGGGCCTACTTTGATGGGCTTTCTGTACTCCTGGGGTTAGGGGGGATGTGTACACAACATTGTCAAACAACCCATATCTACAGGGTGACTGAGGGCCTACTTTGATGGGCTTTCTGTACTCCTGTGGATAGGGGGGGGGATGTGTTAAACAACTTCGGCAAACAACCCCACATCTCCAGGGTGAGTGAGGGCCTACATTGATGGGCTTTCTGTACTCCTGTGGATAGGGGGGATGTGTAACACAACATTGCCAAACAACCCCATATCTCCAGGGTGAGGTAGGGCCTACATTGATGGGCTTTCTGTACTCCTGGGGATAGGGGGGATGTGTAACACAACATTGTCAAACAACCTCATATCTCCAGGGTGACTGAGGGCCTACTTTGATGGGCTTTCTGTACTCCTAGGATAGGGGGCGGTGTAACACAACATTGTCAAACAACCCCATATCTCCAGGGTGACTGAGGGCCTACTTTGATGGGCTTTCTGTACTCCTGGGGATAGGGGGGATGTGTTACACAACATTGTCAAACAACCCCATATCTCCAGGGTGAGTGAGGGCCTACTTTGATGGGCTTTCTGTACTCCTGTGGAAAGGGGGGATGTGTTAAACAACATTGTCAAACAACCCCATATCTCCAGGGTGAGTGAGGGCCTACTTTGATGGGCTTTCTGTACTCCTGGGGATAGGGGGGATGTGTTACACAACATTGTCAAACAACCCCATATCTCCAGGGTGACTGAGGGCCTACTTTGATGGGCTTTCTGTACTCCTGGGGATAGGGGGGATGTGTTACACAACATTGTCAAACAACCCCATATCTCCAGGGTGACTGAGGGCCTACTTTGATGGGCTTTCTGTACTCCTGGGGATAGGGGGGATGTGTTACACAACATTGTCAAACAACCCCATATCTCCAGGGTGAGTGAGGGCCTACTTTGATGGGCTTTCTGTACTCCTGGGGATAGGGGGGATGTGTTACACAACATTGTCAAACAACCCCATATCTCCAGGGTGAGTGAGGGCCTACTTTGATGGGCTTTCTGTACTCGTGGGGATAGGGGGGATGTGTTACACAACATTGTCAAACAACCCCATATCTCCAGGGTGACTGAGGGCCTACTTTGATGGGCTTTCTGTACTCCTAGGGATAGGGGGGATGTGTTACACAACATTGTCAAACAACCCCATATCTCCAGGTTGACTGAGTGCCTACATTGATGGGCTTTCTGTACTCCTGGGGATAGGGGGGATGTGTTACACAACATTGTCACACAACCCCATGTCTCCAGGGTGACTGAGGGCCTACTTTGATGGGCTTTCTGTACTCCTGGGGATAGGGGGGATGTGTTACACAACATTGTCAAACAACCCCATATCTACACGGTGACCGAGAGCCAACATTGATGGAATTTCTGTACTCCTGGGGATAGGGGGGATGTGTAACACAACATTGTCAAACAACCCCATATCTCCAGGGTGAGTGAGGGCCTACTTTGATGGGCTTTCTGTACTCCTGGGGATAGGGGGGGATGTGTTACACAACATTGTCAAACAACCCCATATCTCCAGGGTGACTGAGGGCCTACTTTGATGGGCTTTCTGTACTCCTGGGGATAGGGGGGATGTGTTACACAACATTGTCAAACAACCCCATATCTCCAGGGTGACTGAGGGCCTACTTTGATGGGCTTTCTGTACCCCTGGGAATAGGGGGGATGTGTTACACAACATTGTCAAACAACCCCATATCTTCATGATGACTGAGAGCCTACTTTGATGGGCTTTCTGTACTCCTGTGGATAGGGGGGGATGTGTTAAACAACTTCGGCAAACAACCCCACATCTCCAGGGTGAGTGAGGGCCTACATTGATGGGCTTTCTGTACTCCTCTGGATAGGGAGGATGTGTAACACAACATTGCCAAACAACCCCATATCTCCAGGGTGACTGAGGGCCTACTTTGATGGCCTTTCTGTACTCCTGGGGATAGGGGGGATGTGTAACACAACATTGTCAAACAACCCCATATCTCCAGGGTGAGTGAGGGCCTACTTTGATGGGCTTTCTGTACTCCTGGGGATAGGGGGGATGTGTTACACAACATTGTCAAACAACCCCATATCTCCAGGGTGACTGAGGGCCTACTTTGATGGGCTTTCTGTACTCCTGGGGATAGGGGGGATGTGTTACACAACATTGTCAAACAACCCCATATCTCCAGGGTGACTGAGGGCCTACTTTGATGGGCTTTCTGTACTCCTGGGAATAGGGGGGATGTGTTACACAACATTGTCAAACAACCCCATATCTCCAGGGTGAGTGAGGGCCTACTTTGATGGGCTTTCTGTACTCCTGGGGATAGGGGGGGATGTGTTACACAACATTGTCAAACAACCCCATATCTCCAGGGTGACTGAGGGCCTACTTTGATGGGCTTTCTGTACTCCTGGGGATAGGGGGGATGTGTTACACAACATTGCCAAACAACCCCATATCTCCAGGGTGACTGAGGGCCTACTTTGATGGGCTTTCTGTACTCCTGGGGATAGGGGGGATGTGTTACACAACATTGTCAAACAACCCCATATCTCCAGGGTGACTGAGGGCCTACTTTGATGGGCTTTCTGTACTCCTGTGGATAGGGGGGATGTGTTAAACAACTTTGGCAAACAACCCCACATCTCCAGGGTGAGTGAGGGCCTACATTGATGGGCTTTCTGTACTCCTGTGGATAGGGGGGGATGTGTAACACAACATTGACAAACAACCCCATATCTCCAGGGTGAGGTAGGGCCTACATTGATGGGCTTTCTGTACTCCTGGGGATAGGGGGGATGTGTAACACAACATTGTCAAACAACCTCATATCTCCAGGGTGACTGAGGGCCTACTTTGATGGGCTTTCTGTACTCCTGGGGATAGGGGGGGATGTGTTACACAACATTGTCAAACAACCCCATATCTCCAGGGTGACTGAGGGCCTACTTTGATGGGCTTTCTGTACTCCTGGGGATAGGGGGGATGTGTTACACAACATTGTCACACAACCCCATATCTCCAGGGTGACTGAGGGCCTACTTTGATGGGCTTTCTGTACACCTGGGGATAGGGGGGATGTGTTAAACAACATTGTCAAACAACCCCATATCTCCAGGGTGAGTGAGGGCCTACTTTGATGGGCTTTCTGTACTCCTGGGGATAGGGGGGATGTGTTACACAACATTGCCAAACAACCCCATATCTCCAGGGTGACTGAGGGCCTACTTTGATGGGCTTTCTGTACTCCTGGGGATAGGGGGGATGTGTTACACAACATTGCCAAACAACCCCATATCTCCAGGGTGACTGAGGGCCTACGTTGATGGGCTTTCTGTACTCCTGGGGTTAGGGGGGATGTGTTACACAACATTGCCACATAACCCCATATCTCCAGGGTGAGTGAGGGTCTACTTTGATGGGCTTTCTGTACTCATGGGGATAGGGGGGATGTGTTACACTACATTGTCAAACAACCCCATATCTCCAGGGTGAGTGAGGGCCTACTTTGATGGGCTTTCTGTACTCGTGGGGATAGGGGGGATGTGTTACACAACATTGTCAAACAACCCCATATCTCCAGGGTGACTGAGGGCCTACTTTGATGGGCTTTCTTTACTCCTGGGCATAGGGGGGATGTGTTACACAACATTGTCACACATCCCCATATCTCCAGGGTGACTGAGGGCCTACTTTGATGGGCTTTCTGTACTCCTGTGGATAGCGGGGATGTGTAACACAACATTGTCAAACAATCCCACATCTCCAGGGTGAGTGAGGGCCTACATTGATGGGCTTTCTGTACTCCTGTGGATAGGGGGGATGTGTAACACAACATTGTCAAACAACCCCACATCTCCAGGGTGAGTGAGGGCCAAAATTGATGGGCTTTCTGTACTCCTGTGGATAGGGGGGGGGGGGGGAGATGTGTAACACAACATTGTCAAACAACCTCATATCTCCAGGGTGAGTGAGGGCCTAATTTGATGGGCTTTCTGTACTCATGGGGATAGGGGGGATGTATTGTCAAACAACCCATAGCACCAGGGTGACTGGGGGCTCACTCTGATGGGCTCCCTGTACTCCTGGGGATAGGGGGAGGTATTAAACAACATTGGCAAACGACCCCATAGCACCAGGGTGACTGTGGGGCGACTATGATGGGCTCACTGTACTCCTGGGGATAGGGGGGTTGCCTTGAACAACATTGCCAAACAACCGCATAGCTCCAGGGAGCCAGATAGACCAATAGATGCACGTTTCACAACCCCTGCGAATTGGCCATATGTGTTACCCTGAAGACGCAGATCCCGCCATCAGCACCTGATGTTTTCAGACCCTCCTTAGGCAGATTTATGGGCTAGCTGTGTTACAGTATGTTGTAGCACATCAACAGCAGCAGATGCCATCATGGCATCATGACCTCTGTGACCACGTCAGTCAACACCTGGGTACATGGGAAACCACTCAGATGTGCTACATAAGGATTTCTACATGTGGTTTAACATACTGCACTTTATTGATGTAGACTACCTACAAACAGCAGCATGGGCGGCTGCAAGCAACCCTGTCGGTGTATATGTTTCTTAAGACGTGTGAAACGCTTAGCGCTTGATTGTGTTGGGAAAGCCATTTTTTTTTGGACTAAGCGGGAAAGTCATTTTTTGGACTAAGCCTTGGAACATTATTCTAGCAGCCTAAAAAGCTAAGCAATTTCTACTTTATTACCAGTTATTGAATATTTGAAATCTTTTAAGAAAAATATGGCAGCTATATCATAGTGGTCCTTGATGTGAAAACGGGAGTGCTAAGTCAGGTTAACTGACATTGGCCCGAAGGTACTGAGACCACATAGCTACCTGAAAATAGTTTGATTATTTGCTAGATAAAATAATTGATGAAACCGGTATCAGTCTATTGAAGACCTAATATTACTTTCTAGTTGTAGTACAGAGTGTCTGTGAATTTATTATTATATACACTCTGTGAAAAAACGGACCGACAGAGAGTCTTATGATGTGTGGCCATACACTTACCTCCCTTTGGTTTTCTGCAACACGGTTTTAAAACGCCTGGTGATGCGCTCCCAGGCCCTCCGTACCTTCCCGGTGTCCCTTCCCTGGCGGCCCCAGGGAACAGCTTGTGCAGCTTGGGCCCTATTAATGTCGCCGGGTGGCGCAGCTCTCGGCGGGTGAATGCCGGCTTCCTAGTACGGGACGCCATTTTCCTGTCTGCACGTGGCAGGAATTTTAACATTGATAATGCACGCATCTTTGTGCCGCACTGGGTAGGGTGTCGACAACAGTCTGTCTAATGATCTATGCAGCCACACATAGCACCGATGTGTCTCTCGTGTACAAAAGAACACTTACATTATTTTTAATTATTATTGTTTGCACAGTGTGGTCTTGAACCTCTGGACACATATCCACTGATTGCTAGTGCATTGTCTGACGAGGTGTGCTATGTGTGTCACATAGCAGGTATTGCCAGGACACTTATAACAAGGGGTGCTGACAAAACCTCAACGTCGGCAAACAGACACCCTGGTAATCTTGGGTTGTGTGTGCCATAGGAGTATGTTCATTGGTGCATCTCCATGTGTGCCCTGCAAGGATGTGGAGGTTGCCATGGGGGGTGGGGGTAACGACATATTTGAACATTGCACATGCACAATAGGTTGCGTGCTGACCATTATGAGGTGATGTAGGTCGGCATGCCACCTACTGCACTTTATCCTTTACTATGTGTGCTGGCATACAGTCCTGGTGGCAGAGGTGTGGCACAATGGTTGTTACATTGACTGATAAACCAGGGGTCATGGGTTCGATTATCCAGCGGGGGCTCTGGATTACGTGTCTCATGCAGCACACGTTATTATACAGCAGTGCCGACTTAGGCATAGTGCTTTTAATGTAACATTGGTGCTGCGTGGGGCATATATCTTCTTACGTTGCAACGGTGTAAAATGCGGCAGTCTCCTTTCTACATTACATATGTACTGGCAGGGGCAACACCCTTACAGTGCTATAAACGTCATGCGCATTGAAGCATTATTCCTACTGTATCGACTCACCCCTGATGACACACAGTCTGCAGGATTGTCTCTTTAGCCAGCCAGGCATCTGTTCTCAGCTATAGAGCTGTGTCCCACAGCTCACCTCGCTGCCTGTGAAGCAAGGGGACGTGTGTTTCCGTCCACAGTGGGGTTATTTGTGGGTGCAGCCAATGACAGGTTTGTTTAATGGAAATTAGGTGTGGCAGCTCTAGGATCCTGACAGTGCTGTAAGCCTCAGGTGCCCCAAGAGCCACCTTATAGGGCAGCCTAGGGTTACAGCACTGTGATGGTTTCTCTGTTGGCAGTACTATATCACATTACACACATACTGCCCCAGGCAGACCCCATGTACCCTGTAGAATAGTTATCTCCATGTTACAATGACCTGTTACTTGTATGGCCATTTTGTGCAAAGTATACAGCACTGATGCAGACTGGCACAGTATATGCAGTAATGTGCCTATCTAAAAATGTTTGCTGGGTGACCGCACTAGGGATTTGAACCAACATTCTATCGCTTCGCAGGCATTGCATTCGCCACTGGGCTACAGCTCTATATGCGTGAGAAGAGGTCTGGCTGCTTACAATATGACGTCTGCAGACCGTGTGTTGCGCTTAACAGGGTAGGGGTACTCCACTCGCACCCGTGATGCACTGCACATACAGTCTGCAGATTTTCCGAGGTTGGTGTGTGCACCCACACAGCACCTAGGCCTAGTGGTGGGTACAGACCTTCTGTGTTGCTGCAACAGAGTGGCTACAGACCATCTCAGTGTGGGGGGCCTGTGCTCACCATGAGGGTGAGGTGGGACGCACATCACCTGTCCTGGCTGAGATGGGCTATACTTCAAGTCCCATTTGTGCCGATGTTTGACAGGTTGTTCTATCAGACACACCTCTGTCCGTCTATATATCCCAGTCACATCTGGGCCTTGTGGACTACGATGCCCATGGGAATAGTGAATATCCTGTGTGGGTGCCATGGCCACATGATATATGTGTGTTGTATGTGCGAGAAAGGGAGCTCTAGGACACCTAGGCAGAGTGTGTCAGCCCACCAAAACTGCCCTCTGGAACCCAGGATCCCCCAACAACAGATCCACATTCTATACCCCTGCAATGGTGCCAGCAGCAGGCAGGGCCATCAACCTCAGTCCAGCTGCAATTGGAGGAAACCACAGAGCACCCTTCTACAGTTCTGTACGCATCCATACTTCAAGCGCAGACAGACGCTAGGCCTTGAAACGCCCCACGCCACACCACCATCTGACATTTTCCCATCAGCGAGCACAGTGGGTCACCAGCTGCTGAACCCTGCGAGGTGTTCCAGCCATACACACGTTAAATGCCAGACAGTTCCGCTAGCCAGTCCATTGTGCATGCTACCGCAGGACATGTGAGCACACCCACCAGGCAGTTAACTCAGTGATTGGGCCCCAGAACTACAGAAGCCATATACATCACATGAGAGACCTACTATATGCCACAATGGCGGAACCTAGCCATGTGTGGTCACTGCTCGGTCAGGGTGAAAGTGACCTCACAGCAGGACATGCTATGGACACCATGTCTGTGCAGGTGGTGGCCAGGCACTGCAATGTCCCAGCCATTGCCCTATGCCCTGTGCAGTTGCATCCTGCTCATGCCACCCTGTCAGGGCTATTCCCACAGTGCCTTGCTCCTCATTACGCACATTGGCAGGCCAATAATGGAACAGGGCTATCAGCTTGGGCTGCGGAGGGTTTTGTCAACCACTATACACCGGATAGACAGATAACACACTCGCCACACCTATGGCAGCATTGAGCACCTGTAGAGGTAGGAAGGTGATAACCCAGTCCTATCTAGTCCTGCACGCTGGGTTTGCTGCAATTTCAAATCCCAGATTGGGGAGAGGTGGGGGTGGGGTGGCTGGGCTCTATCGTGCATACAATGATCATGAAGAGGTCTCCTCTCCCTCTGTCCTGTACTCTGAATACCTTCTCCTTGTCGCAGCTCCCTCCCCCTCACTCTTTATTTTCTTCCCTCTACCTCCCCCCTTCTCTGACAGCTGCTCGTTGGGATGCAGCTCTCCAAAACCATCTCTGATGTTCTCTGTCCCGAATTCTCTAAACCTACTTATTACTAGTGCTGGGACTTCAATGTCCATGTTGACCATTCCCACTAGTCAGGAAAAAGATCGTGTCTTTCCTCGATCTCGTGACACGATATTCGCTCTGCAGCAATACGTACTTGGCCCTACCCACACAGCCGGCCATACATTAGATTTAATCCTCTCTAACCAATACACTGCTATCCAGTAATTTCCCTCCTACCATGATCAGTGTCCCCTGGTCTTGATCATTTTCTGTATTCTATTTCCAGTTTCTACCCCTCCTTGGCATACTACTGATACTGTTCCGTCCTCTTCTTCGGTCTCTCTTCCGCCGTCGTTCACCATCTGATACCCTTAGGGCCTTTCCTCTGCCCGCTTCTTCCCTTTTCCCACCTGACTTTGCTGCACTGTCCTCTGACGCAACAGGTTCCCCTTTTTGGGAATTCTATTCTTTTAGATACCTTGGACGACATGGGCCCACTTTCGGCGGTTCCCAATCGGCCTGGACCCGCTCTCGTTCCCCCATGGTACAATGCTGCTCTGCGTCTCCAACGAACACAGCTCCGGCAATCTACAAACGCCGGTGGGCTCGTCCACCCCTCCCGTGATTTGCGCCTTCACTTTAAGCGGCGAGTTTTCTGAATATCGCCTGGCGATTCAATCTGCCACAGCGTGACTTTTATGCGACTGAAATCTCTACTGCTGCGAGTTCTTCCAAGCAACTCTTTTCCATCTTGCGTAGGGAACTCTCCAGCTGTTGGCCATGATCAACGTCAAAGATCCACGGCCCCTTAACCCTCAGTCTCTCTGAGGGAAAATTTTCATCTTCGTGAATCCTTTTCACATCCCTCCCCTCCACCGCCCTTGTCCCCACCTTGTTCTGTTCCTCCGCCCCCATCCTCCGCCGATATACCTTGCCCTAGCTCACTTCTTGGTCTTCCTTCCACTAGACGTCACTCCTGCTGAAGTCTTACAGGCATTAGCGAAATCTAAACAGACCACCTGCAAACTGGACCCCAATTCCTTCTCATTGGTTGTCCGAACCTTCTTTACAGCTCATACTATCATTACTAATCTTATTAAACACTAGCCTTTCTACCGGTCATTTTCCCTCATCTTGGAAATCAGCTATCGTTTCGTCCTTAAGTCATCAAAACAGCGCATCCTCCCTTGATCCTGTCTGTTTCTTTCTCACTGGCGCCGTGTCTAGAATCTCTCCTTTCTTAGCTAAACTCCCTGTCACACGTCTTTATGTACTTTGAGTCAGCGGAATCTTCTAACAAGATCATATACCTACTAATACTCGTCAAACAGCCCCATCAAGCCGGTTTTATCGTCACGGACGCGAAAGACCACCGGAAAAGTATCATTCGTTGGTACCCGCTGTTAACGATCCTGGCATGTTGCTTCACACGATGCGCGGTGATGTCTCTCTTTTGGTTTCTCTCCTCAGACTCTCTGCGGCTTTTCGATCTAATCGACCATCCCGTGACTTTATTGCTCGTTTATTGGATGTGGGACTGCAAGGCACAGTCTGGCAAGGTGGTTATGCTGTTATTTCCTTATCACGCTCGCTCTTTTTCGGTCCATTCTGGGTGATCAGCTCCTCTGATTTCTTGTTTCCTCTCACTGGTGGTTGTAGTACCGCAGGGTTATGTTCTCTCCCTCAACCTTTTGTGAACTTAATATTTTTTTTGGCTGCTTTATCGTTAGGAAAGTTCTAACCAAAGTGTCCCTGTGTCATTTTACGCATGTAGTGCGGTGACTGATATAAGTTTTATTCGATTCATACCTCTTCCCTAACCTTAGATAGTTACTCAGATCTGGAACTCTTTGTCTCTTCAGGAGCTCCAGGAGTCTTGGGATACCATAAATTTTTTCTGCGTCTGACATACCGTCTAAAAGTTCACATGATCGTACGTGGGTTTCGACAATAAATGTGGTGCTTGCGCATCTCTTTGGGATCCCGTGATCATGAGTCTTGTTCCTCTCACGATTGTGTCATCCTTGCCCGCTATCATCGGTGTCATTCTTGATACTTCCTCTACGCGTTTCTTGGAGCAGGTGTGGAAATATGTCATCAATTTGAGGGCCCCAGCTATACTTCTATGTGCAGCGCCTTTTTAATGCCTACCGCACGTAGTGTTCTATTTGTTGCCCTGCGGACAGATCTATGAGGCTGTCCTAGTGTCCCTTCTCCGCATTCTCCTACACTAAGTCCACTATGTCATGGGCCTAGTTATAACAGTGCGCCCTGAGACTACTGCAAACGTGATTTCTTGCATTAACCTCCCAGAAATAGTCAACTTCTACGTCTTCAGCGGCTAGTTACAAAAATGTACTGCGGCCCGAGCTCATCCACATTTTCACATGCGTTTTGACCAGATTCACACCCATACCTTCTTGCCACGGTGCACTGCGTTACCAGCGATATGCCTTTTCGCTTTCATTTATCAAGTTCATTTAATTTTGATCACGCGCTCTTCATACCAACACTACTTTATATCTTCTGAAGATCCGGATCTCTTCTTCACACCCCCTACCGTCAGCTTTGCCCCCTCCATGCAAACTCATTTGTGCCTTTCCTGGCCACGGTTTCACAGGCCACACCTCGAGCAGACCCCGTCAAGTGCAGCTTTTGTGTATCTGTTGTTTAGGTCCAGTGCATTATGGAAATGGACATACCATACGTCACTGCCGTCTGGCAACCATCATAACTTCCAACCCTTTTTAAGGACCTCAATTCAACACTACTCAAAACCCAACCTGGTTTCACGCAAGCTTTTCATCGCTCTCTCGATGGGTTACCTCCCTGATGACTTCCTTTAGCGGGTTGTGGTTGGTTCTTGTTTTGTTCGTATATTTGTTCTGTTGCATATTTTTGGTCATATGACATAGTCTGTTTTTGAGTCTTTCGAGCCCTTACGGGTCGTTTTATTATTGGTTTGTATTCTTATTATTTAGCCTAAACCTACTGTGTTAAAACTTATTGGAGCCGCGTTGTCGGGTTTTGTCTTTAATCTTTGTCTTCTATATTGGATCTATGCTTTTTATAATATTAATTTTCTGTTTTACTCATGGCGTTCCTTCTCTGTTCATCTTTGCATTGGCATACCTTTTGATTGTAGCCAGGGTCCAGTTTATGTTTTCCGACGGGGGAGGCTGCGATATGGGGTGTTATCAAATTTTAAATAAAGATTATAAACGATATAAAAGGTATTTGACAAGCCTGGCCAACGCGGTCACGTTACTGGGCATGGCTATGTTGAGGCGCTGGGAAAAAACCGTTGTGAGTCATTCTCCAGGGTGGTGGTCATCTTGGCAGGACACATGAGCCTTCTTCGCAACATTCCACAGGACATCAGAGTAGGTTGGGTATGAATACAAGCTCTAGATGCAAGGTTGAATTTGCTTAACTTTGGCACTTTCTGTGTTGGCCCCACGAAAAACTATAGTGTGCATAGCAAGCCTTTTGATTATCTGTGTACACGGTATACCGTGAGTGTTTACTGCGGCATATGACAATGTGATGCACAATGCTAGTCAGGCTTGGGAGAATCGCACACGAGGGGCCCCACAACTCATCGCCTCTGCACTTGACTTAGGATGAATTTGGGCCTATAGAGGAGTTGCAGGAGTTTCTGCACCTGTCGGCCCGCTGCATTTAGGGCAGAGGTGCCCAAAACTACAGTCCTGGAGGCACAGACAATGTCAGGATCTTCATGACTGTCACCTGATTGATTACATTGACTATTGTACCTCTGAATTACCCGTAGGTGGCCGGGACATGAGACTTGCAAAGCAAAGGCATCTTTATTGTGCATGACTGGATCAAAACATGAGGGATTTTTTAGCCTCCAGGACATCGACATTTGCGGGACTCTGGTGTAGGCAATGTTACATATGTTTAATGTGGTCTGGTATGTTATGTGAAGGAAAGATATAAAGTGGGTTCACACTACAGCTTATGTCCTCCACCCCCCCCCACACCACTCGCATTAAGAGGTTCTATTAAGCGGTACTATCATGTTTCTTCCGGTGATGGTCATGAATATGGGTTACTAGCAGGGCAAGGTACCCTCAGGATGGGCTTTTTTGACAAACGCGCGGGGACCTTCAGAGTCCCCAAGAAGGCCCCTGGCTGCATCCGCATGTGCCACAACCACCAGATACAGTGCCATATTTCCTGGTCGTGTCCATGGCTGTTTGTCACGACAGGGACCTGATGTCTTTTGGAGGAAATGGTGAGCTCTTAAGCACCTCCTCTGATGAAGGGGCTGGGCCACCATCTGCTAGTGAAGACAGACACACACTGCCCCCGTGGGCTGCGAGCACTTGCCTTATATTGCGATACACCCATCACAGACTGACTGATTGGGGGCATATGTGGGTGCACCTCCAGGACTGCATTTGGGCGTTGGGGCTTGGTGCTCTGTTTTTCGGTGCGCATGGTTTGTGTGGTGTGTGGTGCTTCTGTTATGGTGTAACAAAAGTTGTTGTTAGAACCATGCTTATGTTCTACGCTTAATAACGCAGGTTTGTCGTAACTGTCACGTTTTTTCGGTCGTGGGTGATTATATGGGGACTGCGGTCGGAAGTGAGCACCAGCTGGGCTCTTTCACCGGTGACTTATGCTGCTTCTGACAATGATGGCTGTGTTCACTGCACCACGCTGTGGCCACAGGGCAGATGTAGTTACCTGGAAGATACCATGGCTGTTTGAACAGACAGCACCTGTGCTGTTGGGGTGCAGCTGCCCCCCACCCGTCTGCTGGGGGCAGCTGACCAGCTGCACCCCCGACTCCACCCCACAGGGGTACCCCTCTGGCAACATGCTATTCTGACTCATTGCTGTTTACATTGCACAGCCATCTTCATTAGGGGCAGCATGGAACCTGACTTGTAGGTATTTGGCCCTTCCAGGGCTGCACTTTGGGAGAATTCTGCTCTACGGTATCCGCTTTTTTATGGTGGTTTGTGTTTCAATGGGGTAGTACTATCTGCCATTATTTGAGGTACAATGTTTCTGTTCCCGGAAATACATGCCACGTCTCCTACCATGGTTTTCTTCAGGTGCACAATTTAAGAGGTATTGGTTTGGTTAGTCTGACCACATCGTGGTATTTATGACTGTACCCTTCTGTTCCTACACACACATCTAACCACACACACACATCACACACCGACACACAAACCACAGACAACACACACACACGCTGCCTGTGTGCTCTGGCCCCACCGTGTGTGCCACAGATGTGCTGTGTTCCTTGGGGGAGTCCATGGACTGTCCAACGACATGAAGCGCAGTTTGTGGCAACGCTGGATTTTGCCAGCCTTGCACAGGCCTAGGCCATGTCTGCTGGTGGTTTGCGAGGCCGATTGCCCCTCTCAGCACCTATATAACCCTTGCTTGAGCCAACATTGGAGGACACGTCCCTATCTGGGATAAAACATATAACCTGAGTGCGTTGTAGGCCCTCCCAGGATCGGACTTTGGGTAGGACTCTGCTGTTGGTAATGCCCATTTTTCTGGTTATTGAGTGCGGTGTGCGAGTAGGGTTCAAAATATAGGTGTTAGGACCATGCTTCTGGTCTTGGCAATATTAGGAGTTGTCTGTGGTCACTCTCGCTGTTTAGTGGGTGTGGTTTCAAAAGCTATAGGGATGGATTTGGCAGAGTGCCCCAGCTGGGAGTTGCAACCTGGGACCATCTCGTCCCTTAGGGCACCAGGCTGTGTCGGCAGCAGCCCCCCTGTGGTGGCAGAGACCGTGCCGTCTCTGGAGATGAGCGATACTTGGTGCACGAGTAAGACACCCTGCTATGTACCCTTTTTCCGTGGCCTCGTTTACCTTGCGGGGCCAAGGGGTGCACTCCACCTATAAATGCCCTCCAAAAAAAGTGGAGAATGTTTGTATGTTTGTATTTTTAATGTGCCGCTATGTTTGTAGCGGCACATTAAAAAAAATACTTATGTCTTAATAATCCATCTGAAAAAGCCTTCATTGTATTTGAGCAGTCCTTTAAAATTAGAAACGTGCAACTTTCTCTTGCAACCCTCTCACAAAACCCCCCCCCCTTCACAAAATAATATGTTTAGGAAGGACGTAGCGTAAGTTACCATGTAACTGAATAAAAAAAAGAAAAGCCGAACCAAAGTCACCCCTATCTCGTGAAATAGTTCAACCGCGTTTCTCTATGTTCTATTTCTGGCATAAACGTTTTTATGTGTTTTAGTGGACAAGAAAAGAGAATATGTTAAACGGAGATGGCTGGCTTCAGAGTGTGAATAAAGAGATATTTTCTTTTATTTTAACCTGTTGCCATAGAATGTCATTTTGAATTAAGTCACTGCTTTCAGATGCTAACCTCGGTGTGGTCCCCCCCCGCCCCACCCCCCCTAGAGGTGAAATAACAGGGGCGGGGGGTTGAAAAGCTAATAA